>JAAGNO010022390.1:2193-31706 GCA_033439905.1 Ceryle rudis
GCCCCATTGCAGGGGAGGTTGGCCAGGGCTCTGAGCACCCTGCTCTGGTTGCAGATGTCCCTGCTCCCTGCAGGGGGCTTGGACTAGATGAGCTTCACAGCTTCCAACCTTTAAGCCTTCCTACCCTTCCAACCCAAACCATTCCGTGATTCTTTGTTTTCAAGAGCCTGTTTTGCTGCTGACAGTCTGGTAGGGCACACCCAGAGATACTAGAAAATATTGCTGGGACGGACCTTGAGGAGTTGCCTGGTCTGTACCCCTGCCCAAAGGTCTGAGCAGTTCTGCTTACATCATTCAGTCCTATTTTCCCTTGCCATCTCTCTTCATCAAGTACTGCTAAAAAAACTACCTTCTGAGAAGCACACGAAGACTTTTGCAAGTCTTCCCGTACAAACATGGGCACAATGATAAGGGGGAATGTTCTGCAAACCGCTGCCTTTAAATGGGTACATTCAGCTTCAATTTAGCCAAGATCTTTCCTTGTGTAAATGCAAATTCTGTTCTCATTTCTGGGAGAAAAGGATTCCACCCACTTTTTAGTTCCAAATAATTGAGCTAAATGCAAAACTTCAATGTATGAAAACCAACAATAATATTTCAAAGAGAAACATGTTAGTCCTGGTCTACAATTGAGGTGATGGGTTTCTATTACTCCCCCCCCCCCGCCCCAAGCAGAATTCAGTAAAAAGTAAATGGCACAAACAGGGTAAAACACACTGCACTGGGGAAGTTTCACTTGCTAGCAAAATATTTGAGGAACACTTCCAGAAGTGTGCTTAAATTTGCTAATTAGGGGATAGCTGAAGTCTGTACAAACTGGAATTTTCAGGCCAATTGCACAGTCCATAACTGAGATTTCCCATTCTACAGAGGCCCGTTTTGGATCTTTTTTCCCCATTTGTCATGGATGCAGCCCTTCCTCGGGGAAGCCGGCGCCTGCCTGACCATCAATTTCAACAGCACTGGGGCCAAGAAACGAACAAAAACTGCCGTTCCCAGCAAAAACTCAGGAATGAAAATGGAAATCATCTTGCAAGTGAAAACACATTACACTGACAAGACAGACCCATCTGGGTAGGGTGTGATGGGGTGGGTAGGGGAATCTGACGGGTTGTCAGGAGACACCAGCTCCATTCTCACCTCGGCTGCTAACTGACTGTGCAGTCTGGGGACAAACCCCTTCTATTTTCCACCCATGGGGTTTCTATCCTCTCTTGTGTACAGAAACAGAAAATTATTAGTTGTTACCATAATAGATAAAAAGATACAGTGATGGCTGTGGAAATCCTATCAGCAACAGTCCCAAGCATGAGGGTTTTGGTACAAAAAGCACAGACATTCTCAGCAGGAGCTGGGAGTGTCTCCACTGTTGAGCAGCAATAGTGAGCTGTTATCAGGTGGAGCAGCCTCTAGAAGTAGACAGAGCATATGTTGCATGTCGTGTGAACCAGGAACCTCGGCTACACTGAACTCTGCCCACCTTATGTCTGCATCTGCCTACATTCATTCCCGATTTTCACCTGAGAGGATATTTTTTAGCAGAAACTTTGAGAGACTCTTCGATTTATTTCTTATTACCCAGCAGAACAGCTCAACCCCAGGGTTATTTTCTTCTGTATGACAATACCCCAAGTGGGATTCGGGCAAACTTGTGATTTTGTGCCTCTGTGGAGAACTTGGTGCAGACATTTTGCTGGAAAATACTTAAAATAGCTGTACTAAGTTTAAAAAGGATAGGGAAGGGTGGAGGAAAAAAAAAAAGTAATTCTTATTAAAGGGTCACAGATGAAGCACTCTTCAGCTTTCAGTCCTGTGAGCTGGATTTCTGGACACCCAGAACTAATGCATCTTTTATCATCTGGCACAGAGGAGGAGGTCATTGCAAAGATATCAATAGCAGCTTTCTGAAGTGGTTTTCTATTGACCTTATTACCAAAGATATGTACATCCAGCAGCAATCATTAAAATGCACTATGTATTTACAACACAGAGAACAATTTATGTCTAATGCATATCGCCAGTCCTACTGCTAGCAAGTGGAGGAGAAAGTCACACAGCCATGATGTAATCAGAGGCTTATATTTCACTCTGCAAGACTCACACCAGCATCAATAACTCTGCTAAAGAAGTGAAAAGGGTTTGGCTTGTTTTGTTTTTTTTTTTTCCCACATTCTGGATGAAACATCACAAAATTAATTTTGTTTCTAAGCTGCAGAGCACAAATGCTGGTCCACAGCCATATGGTATCTGGCTGCGGTCGAGGACCACACTGCTCAAGCTGTGCTTTTGTCAGCTCTCGCAAGCGAAGCAAGAGACAGGCTGGGTCAGCAATTCAGAGAAACACCTCCTGGGAGAGAAAGCGCGAGGGGATGCAGAAAGTGTCCTTTGCAATTCAGTAGGTGATGTTCTTGCTTCTAGGTTAATAGCAAGCCAACGGACCCCTCGCTGTGCTCAGAGCTGCAGGAGATGTTGTCTTTCTGACACAGGCGTCAAACTAGGAGCTTCCTGACCACTTCCAGATAAGCACCCTGAGGGGACACACTGCTAGCTTTAGCTTCCCTGCTTTTACAGACAGGAGCAGCTGAATTTCCTCCTCCCTTCTCCAATAGAATCATAGGATCATTCTGGTTGGAAGAAACCTTCAACATCACCAAGTCTAACCATTAACCCAGCACTGCCAAGTCACCGCTAAACCCACATCTCTCAAATACAGCTAGTTGATTCCTACCTCTTCCCAGATAGCCACAAAACACCACCACGAGCTGGGCAACAGCCCCTGGGCTCTGGGCAGAAAAGGGCCTGGAGCAGTAACAGGGGGCTGCAGAATTTGTACAGCTGAGAAAGGCTGTTAACCCTTTTGGGTTGAAGTACAGACTAAGCAGCTACATTACAAATGACAGCCTTGACTTACCCAGGTGGGAAGGCTGTAGTCAGGTGCCCATCAGGGCATGTTCTAAAGTTCCTCCTCTACGTGGAGGAGCTTCGACCTCATCCTGCACTACCTCCCTCTTTGTAACTCACCCTGGAGCACACAGGGGTTTTAGCAAGATGTCACCTGTGTCTGGCACCAGCAGCATGCTAGGCACATCCAGGACCAAAGCCACACTTTAAAAAAGGCCTTCACACATCCCAAGTCAAGCCCTTACTTTTGTACCTGCAGTCAGGCAGGTGCCTTGCTGCAAGTCTCCTCCCCAGGCAGGCACAGGCCAGCCTGGCTAATGAGTACACTTGAGGAAGAGAGAACACAGGGACACTGGAAAGCAGCCTGTTGCTTGAGCCAAAGTCCAGGGAACACGGCTGTCCCTTCCCCCCTGTAGCCACTCCATCACTGCCTGCCCTTCAACACTCTTTCATGAGCAGCAACAGCCTCCAGCATGGCTCCTCTCCTTCCCAAGATGAAAGAAACTTTAAATGCATGTAACTCTTGCACTCTACTTAATTAATCAGGTTTTTTTGCATTACAAGTGAAACTTCTTTGATGCATGAAATATTAAGGAGCAGTGAAGGGAGGGGAAGGAGAGGGGAGAGCAGTGGGGGGGAGGTATTGGCTTTCACTGCCAGAGATGGATGGGCTGAGGGACCCAGAGGCTAAAATGCAGACAGTGCATCTGCAGCAGGACACTCTGCCCAGATACAGACATGCCAGCAAGCAAAGGATTTTTCCTGTACTTCTTCCCTCTCAAGCAGATGGTTTTTTACTCCACATTCAAGCTCTACATGCTCATCAAGGTTGGCTCACACAGGCTTAGGAAGGGGACAGCACCTGATTAAACTTTCATGAAAAATAATCTCTGGTTGATTCATTGTTTTTTTATCTCGTGATGGCTGCAAGAAAGTGAAGTGAAAATGAGTCTTTGGTGAAAAGAAACAGCTCCGCTCTGGAAAAGCCAACCAGGCTTTTAGTCAGATGAGGCTCTCCCAGAGGATGTGTGAGTAGTTATCTGTGTTACGAGTTTGCAAGTGCCATTTCCACACTGAACTATGAAGGAGAGAAAGCAGAAATCCACATGTCAGGGTGGATGATGTTACAGAGCCCTCAACAGCACACAGCAAGAATTCAGTGGCACAATAGCAGGTGTGTATGACAAAGAGCCACTCTGCTCTAAAAAAAAAAAACCAACCAACCCAAACCACCACATTTGACCAAACTCACCCATCAGCTCAGCCCAAGAGTCCAAGCCAGAACCCGGAGTCTCTTTGCTTTCCATCCTGCTCCTTCTCAACCGACTCAGTCAAGAGCTGAGTTGGCTTCTGTCAGATCAGACCTGCTGGTACCAAATCACCAACCCCTCCAGAGCATCCCCCTGGGCCTGGCTGCCACGCAGCCCAAGCCAAGCAGCCAGGTAACAGGTTCTTCATAAACAAATGGTGGTGGTGTAGCCTGCATTAGCTGTATAAAGGGTAATAAATGAATAAATGGGTTAATTATATCCACTACAGAATTTAATTAGACCATATCTGTTCACTCTGCTTCAGCCAGAATCTCAATTATAAATCTTTATTTTCAAGGTTTTACAGCTTGGACATAAAAATTTGCTCTGGGCTCAAACATGACACACAAGGTCTTCTGTTCAGAAACTGCTCCAGTTTTTTTAACCAATCTTTTTTAAAAAGGTCAGGATGAGGGACCAGATGGCTCGAGGGGAAGGTAATGAAGATGCAGGGCTTTTCTGAAAGAGGTGGCTGGCTGCAGCTGTGGGCAGCTTGACAGAGCTGAGGCATTATTAAAGGCTGCTGGATGAAACCATGCTCGACTCCCACCAGTCCCCAACAGGCAGGAGGGTCCTCACTGCAAAACGAAACTGGGGTTCCTGCTAATTGGCATCCCCACATCAGCAGAGGCCAAGGACTGCAGGGGCTGGGGAGAGGGGTCCCCCAGCCCTCCCAGCAGCTGCAGCAGGGCCAGGCAGCAGCTCACACAGCTGGATCCTGCACAGGGAATGTGCTCCAGGGCTCTCAGGTGTGCGCTTGCTGCTTCCCCCCAGCACAACCAGAGCCACCCCTCTCCTCCTCTTCAAAGTTCTGCTCCCAGGGGAGGAGGTGAGCTGGGTAACCTTAGAGTAGCTACGAAAGCAGAAGGCAAATTAGAAAGTATTCCACTTTTTAAATTGTTATGATTTGGAAGATAATTTAGGACCTGCCTTCTGCTTTCCCGAGTTGACAGTATAGAAATCCAGTACTTCTGTCTTGTTAGATGTGCTCTGAAATATTCTGATCATTTTAAAATGTCGATAGCTTTACAGGAAAAAAAAAACCAAACCAGAAAACATGTTTACCAGCAGCAGATGCATCTACAGTCTCAGGTCATATCCTCATTCAGTCTGAGGTATGTTATTTTTTTATTCCCTCATTGAGTTAATTAGTTGATTTGCTTTTCCTGCCCTGTGCCAAACCCCCACCTCCCTCTGAGGGAAAACAAAGATTGCCAGCAGGGACCAGTTCTCAGCAGCCAACCCTGCTGCCAAGGCTCCTCACCCTGCTAGTAAAGACTGTCACCAGGCAGTTCCCCTGCATAAGAAGAACTGTCTGTAGGCTCAGCATATATTCTTTGGAGCACTGCAGATGCCTGTTTGTTTTCTAACAAGCTTTGGTCACCTGGCATATCAGTGTGTTTTGCAAAGATCTTTTCCAACCATCTCCCCCCTCTTCCCGTAATGTTCTTCTGCGCATACTACGTGTCCTAAATACATACTCACTTGGTAAACCAGAACAAATCTATTGGGTAAGTCAGACTCCAGTACTGCTGAATACATATTTAACCAGGAGATGACAACACTTTATTGTCTGGTTGGTGCACCATAGAATTTAACCCTTAGGAAACATTGGCATGCATCAGGCAGCCAAATTACTGCTCAGAAAGCTATGATGTATGGCACGAATTACCGGTACTAAAGAAAAAGATATATGGGATGGATTAATCAAATCATAAATTTCTTAAATCTCTATGGCAGTCCATAAATCAAATTTGGCTGTAGGTTTCTGGCCCTTATTCAGTGTATAATATGAAGTAGAGATGACCTACATGTACAGAGCAGATGGGGTTTTTTTTTTTGGTGGCCAGTTGGGAAACTCTGGTTAAATAATTAAAGCAAGAAAACACCTTTCCTGAGAAGATCACGTTCATGTATTTCAAGCTGCACCATTGAAAACATGCACTTTTTGGAAGGTAAAAGGTGTATGTTTTCACACCAAGGGTTAAACCAGACCCAGAGCAAATACTACTGACCAGGCTAGACATGGTAAAGCTTGGATCAGTTTAGCTTCATGAGGCAGACACAGGTCTTTCCTAAACACAGATGACTACCCCAGCCAGGCCTACCAGCCATCACGACTTTTTAGCTGTTTGCCCCATTTTATGGGCAAAGCAGTTGGAAACTCTGGAATATAATATTTCTGGGAGCCCAGCAATCACCAGCCCCATCACTGCTGAGGTTCAGCAGAATCTCGGAGATATCTCACTCCACACAAGCTGATTCAAAAGAAATACACAAATAAGAGGAGCAGAATATCTTATTTGCATTAAAATCTATCACTTGGAACCATCCCTTTCCACCCAAGCCCTCACCCAGCTCAAACTGACCCTTGTTTCTAGCCTACTTAGAGGTACAATTCCCTGGCTCCCGGTTTTATGTGCAGGGAGAAAGCATCTTGACAGGACTTCTTCCATCCCTAACCCTCACACAAGCGCTGCCTAATGCCAGCCTTTGCCTCAGGACCTTTGCTGCCCCAGTCAAAACTGCATTCATGAGCTCACCATCCAATAGGCTGCCTTGTATTTGAACATCTCAGGCATTTTGGTGCGAGATCTTAAGAGTGATACTGTGCTCAGAGTGAACCTGCTCCACAGCCCACACATCAATATATATTTACCAGAGGGAGCAGGAGGCTTTAGAACTTTGATTTCTTTTTGACTGTCCATGAGAAACATGAAACAAGGAGATTAAATGCCAGGAATAAACACCTGTAAATAAAACTCACTATTTAAATCCACCCAAGCTAGGACATTTGTCATGAAATCTCCTGCTCTCCTCCGAGGCCAGCACAGCAGGACTCCTGATTTTGTTTACAGCTGCACAGGACAACAGAGCATCCACCTTGAACCTGGCTGTGCAGAGACTGCCCTAAGACACCGATTATCAGAGTCCTGCCTCAACCAAGAGGCTGCAGCTGTGGATTGTTGTTGTTGTCCCCTTCTCCTTTCTCTAAAGGAGAGGGAAAACACCCACTGAAAGAGCCCATCGGCTTAAAACCTCTGACAAAGCTTTTCCCGAGCCTAACTGGGAGAGGGTTAAAAAGCCCTGGGATGCTCTTTCTCTGAATCAGGCACCGGGGCTGCAGCAGCCGCCTGGCTGCGCGTCTGGCAGCGGATGCCCTCTGTTGGCATCTTCTAGAAACAGGATTAGAGGCACAAGCCGGTAGCTCAGGTCTGTGCAATTCCTCCGCTCTGTATCCCGCACCTTAGCGCCAGGTTTCATCCGCGAGCACAAAGCAAACAGGAGCCCCTGCCCCAGCGTGCCCGTTTGCTCCGTCACCAGCGATGCCCACGAGCATCAAAGGGAATATTTCCAGACCCTTTGCAGTGCAACAGTGCAAAGAGCACAGAGCTGGGAGCTGCAGAGTCTTCCTACCTTGCTCCTGCTCTGGCTGGAAGCTGTAGGGAGATGGTGGTGACTCACTTTGCCAGGGTACGTGTGGTCCTCCTCGGTGGATGCAGAGGCTCTGTGGTGTTGGAGCAGCAGCTTTCTGCAGGGATCAGCTCTGTCAGCAGCTCCAGGAAGAGCATCAGAGTCACAGACGAGCAAAGGGAGCAGGAAAGCAGTGATATACAGGCAGGGTCTTGTATAAATAGAGTTTGCAGATGATGGTTTTCTCCTCTAAACACCTTCAAGCAAATACATAAAAACCTAAACCATACAGCAATAACCACCTATCACTGCTGCTGCTGCCACCACACGGGCCAACAGGTTGAGAAACTGCTCCCCTGTGACCAAGCTTTCCCCTGCTCCTAGCACCCCAAAAAAACCCAGTATTAGCTAGTCCTCCTTGGTACACCTCATCGTTTAAGGAGGATGAGAAGAGCAGAAAGATCCTCGTTAGATGGCTTGCAGGGAGGTGAGAACAAAACAATGAACAAACAAACAAAAACCACTCCAGAGAACCTGGAACCACAGTCCAGGGAAAGCTGAAGCCCTGGGTCTGGGCTTAAATACAGCCAGTGCTAATGGAGGGGTGGGGTGGACTGATCAGGCTGTTAAAGCCCATTAGTCCTCCTGGCCCTGACACCAGTGGGCAGGACACGTGTATCTCCTTGGCAGACGGTGTCCATAATCCTGTCTCCAGGGTAGGAGACCAATTGTTCCCAAGGGCCAATCATGCCTATAATGGGGCAGAGCAAGGCCCTGGAAGTGTCTCTGTGGCTTTGGAAGTGTCTCTGTGGCTTTGCATGGTCCTGGGGTCCCAGAACAGAGCACTGTCCTGTGAATCTGGGGGTCCCCTAAACAAGACAAGTAGTGTTACACTTTGACATTCACCCCAATGGCAAGAGAAGGTTTATTAAGCTGTAGGTGCTGAATATCCTCTTTTCCCAGGTGCAGGAGGAACGGACTTTTCTGGCTGGTCCAGATTAGACGTGATGTCTCCCGTCGCTGGCCTTTGCCTCAGGATCTGCTGAAAGCAAAAAGTGAGATGCACAAGGAGGGCCCCATCTTTAAAACTGCTTTTCATGGCAGTTCAAAGGTGTGATGCCTCTATTCACCCCATCCTCAAAAGTCATCTCAATAAAGAACAAACACAACAATTTTTGTGAATGACTTGTGGCTATTTTATTGCCAGAGAAGGTGAAAGCTGACTCTGAACCAAAGGAGATCATAAGCAATAAATGATGATTATTCCAGTTACAGTTTCCTCTGTACTTCTCTCTGAGGAGACTTTGCAACAGAGATTATATACAGCAAGAGTGAAATTTACCCTTGGAGGGGATCTAAGTACCTTTTTCCTAAAATTAGTTGTAATCTTGTTTTAATGGTAGATAAAAACAAGGCACAGACATGGCTTGTCTATATATATGGGGGGGGAAGGTCTTGTAAATCCTGTTTTGGTATATCAGGGATAATCTGAACGGCTAGTAATAAGAAATGTGAATAATCTTAAGTAAACCAAGTGAAGCCAGTGCAAATATTTAAGTCACTTATTCAAAAGAAACCATATCAAGATCCCCTTAAAAAAGGCATATCAAAGAATATCAAAGTTCTTATATCTGAATAAAATCACACTACCCTGCCCTGTGGCACAAATTTGGTCTCTGCATTGCAGGAAAACATTTCTAACCAGTTTGGTGTTTGCTGGACAAGCTCTCAATATTGTGGATTATAAGAGTAATTTAATATTCCCTTAAGTCAGCTCAAACATGTAAATAAAAGCTTGCGGTGCTGTTTTATGGCTTTATCTCACCTGTGAAAATACAGCTGGGCAGAGACCACACTGCAGCTGCCCCTTCTTGTGCTTTGCTTTGCTCAGTTGTCCTCCCTGCACACCTAGCCTGCGAGTGTGTTGATGGGACAAAGAGAATCACAGACTGGTTTGGGTGGGAAGGGACCTTTAAAGCTCATCTAGTCCAAGCCCCTGGAGGTAGCAGGGACATCTGCAACCAGAGCGGGGTGCTCAGAGCTCCACCCAACCTCCCCTGCAATGGTGCCAGGGATGGGGCAGCGACCACCTCTCTGGGCAACCTCAGTCAGGCTCTCAACACCCTCAGTGTCAACAATTCCTTCCTTCTCTCCAGTCAGAATCTCCCTCTTTTAGTTTAAACCATACCTGGGTTTCAGCTCAATTCAGAGTTTTCAGACCCCGCCTGAGCCCATTGCTTCCTGGAAAGGGTAACGTGACTGTTCGATACAAAACTGGCTGCTGTCATCCCTTCATTAGGGGAAGGACCTGATAATGTCTTCAGCTCATGAATATGTAATCTGCCGAATGCCTGTGCAGTACACTTCTGATTGCCTTTGTTCTTGCTGGGGGAAATTCACACAGCATCTGAAGAGTTTTTCTTTTATTCAGTCAATTTTCTGAGTCATTCTTTTAGTTTCATCAGGGTTTAATAGTAACTGAAATTCTGTTTCCAGTAAGTCCAAAACAACGTTACTTTTATGTATAAAAGTCTTCCAGCTCTCCAAATACCCTTCTTAATTTCATTAATTCTTAAAGAGTGCCTTTAAACTTGAGCAGTCATTAAAGAAGTTATTGTCCTTTTTCTTAACAGCGTTTAGCGAGGCTCCTCTTGACAGATAACTAATTCCCCAATTAATATAAATACTCTATGCTTCAGCTCCTGCTATAGCAGCAACTGACTGCAGCAGCATCTGACCTTGCTGCGTTGTACAGAAAGCACCTCACCAGTCATGGAGCGAATGCAGCGGGGAGGTGGTTTTGTGACTGTCTGTACACAGACACACAATCCTTGCAGCTGCACCTCTCAAGAGGAGCTTGTCATTTCAAACATTTAAGGAATCACCCAAGCTTTACGGCGACAAGAGGAAACATGAGTTGAACAGGAGTAGCGAACATCTTCCAGAGACTGTTTGCCAGTCCCCGGTTTGTTTTTGTTTGAAGTCTTGAACATGTTTATAGACAAAATTACTTTCAGTAAGAATAATGTATCACTTCTTTTGGCTGATTTAATGTAGATATTTTTTTTCCTACATAAATAAAAACATAATAAAGAAACCAAAACCAAAAAAAAGGCAAGAAGCCTGATTTGTATCATATGCCTTATGAATCTGCTAACACATTCCTACACTCCTTTTTTTCCTAAATATTCTGAACGGTTTAATTTCTTGCAGTAAAACTCATGTCTGTGTGAAAATACTGTCCAATACACTACTGGTTGTGGGGTTTGTTTTTTTTCTTCGGTGAAACAGTGTTGTTAGCTGTTGTGTGTTGACCAAATGGTTTCTGGCTTTACAATCTGTCACCAGAATTACATTTACAGCTTGCAATTAAGGGCCTCGATTAAATATTTTGCACAAAGCTGCATGTTCCAATAGCAAATCCTTAGATATTTTCCAAAACATGGCCAAAAAAAAAAAAAAATAATAGACAAGAGAATTGAAAAGTCACCCACGACTGAAGTTCTAAAAATGGCCTTTAGAGGCTGGATAAATGCACCCAGTGTTTTACAGCCCTGGATGTTATCTCTCTTGATACGGAGGCTTGCCCTTGGGTGACAGAAAGCAGAATCTTTCCTGGATTTCTTTCAGTGCGACTGGAAGTGTTCTTTGGGGAAGGGTGTATATAGCACAGGCTGGTATTTGCTGCAAGCACGCTGGGTATTTTTAAATGGCATGTTTTTGATGACTTAGCATATGTTAGGATAGCATACGTTAACAGAGCCATAAGCCATTTTTTTTGTCAGTATGGATATTATCCCCTTAATTAACGTACAAACCCTTCTGCTCTTCTCTCTCTTACAGGGGCTCTGAGTCCTGCCGGTGGTTTCTCCCAGTTTCTATCCATGCTCCCAGGTGGGATGAAGGTCTGCCTCACGCTCACTAGCCTAGTGGCACGAGAGAAGGTCCTCACAAGCCACAAAGCTTTTCCTTTCTGCATTTCATGCTGCTGTAGAGCTGATTACAAACACCCATGGTGGGTTTTGTGGTGAAGTGCCAGCAGCTGGGATCAAGATTTAAGTGGGGCGTAATCTGCTGGATGACCGGAGATGGCCAGTTGCTACCAGGAGGCTTCTTGAGGTGAACGGAAGAGCTTGCTGACGTCTCCAGCACAACCACGGATGGGAGGGAAGGAGAACAGCACGTTGCCCTGTAGCATCCTCTGCTGTAGCTTGAGTAGAGCAGATGTCAATCAACCCAGGCTCCTTCCCCCTGCCTTCACCAAGGCACCAGGGCTTGGCAGCCATCCGAGGGCAGGGACAATAGGAGGCTGACTGTCTGCACACCATTTTGCGCTCGCTGATATGAATCATTTTCTGCTGCCTGGCTCTTGGAAGCAGCACGGGGCTGTCTGGCACTGGTCCTGCCAGCAGACTGAGGAGCAGGGGAAGGCTGGGCCCTCTCTCCACTCCTCTCCTGGGCTTCTGCCCATCTCTCAGTAGCTATCTATGATCCTATTTCTTTATCAAACAGTGATTCTGCAAAGGAAAAAAGTGTTATTTCCCCTCAGACACTCACTGAAGAGGGTCTCCAGGATGGATCAGCTCTATGCAGACTGGCTGCAGCCAGAGGTTTCTCTGTTCAGACTTTGGGGCTCCATTTGGAGTGGTCCAGCAGGACTTTTCCCTGCTATCAGACACTCCGTGGTGGAGATGCTGCTTTTGGGCTTGCTGCCAGACTGTTGAGCGCCTTCTCTTGTGCATCTTCACATCCTGACCCAAAACCCAGGGAGATGTGGCAGTCAGGAGTGGTGCTGGGGGATCATTCTCCTTAAAAGTAAAAAACAAGACCCCAAAAAGTGGCTGATGAACCCAAGGACAAGGGCTCATTCTTGTCTGCTGAAACCTCCCCATCCTTCCTGCCCAGTGCTGCTGAGCAGCCAGGATGCTGACATGGGTGAGGACTCAGTTATCCCACCCCAGAAGACTGCCACTGTGTCACCTCCCAGGTGACCATGACTCTCACTCTCTCCTCCTGCTATCAGAGCTGCAGCAGCAGCAGCAAGAGCCATTGAACAGAAGGAAAAACGTTAAATTAGACATTTTCCCAGCCTGTTCTCCTGTTGGAGCTCAGCAGCAGGTGCTGGGGGCCACGCAGGGCAGTTCCCAGTGAGGCAGAGCCTGGGTATATCCTAAGCTTTATTTACACCCACCTACCAATCCGCGGATAAATCTGGCAATCTCTTCTCCTCTGAGCTGCCCCCAGGCATTGGCTCTGGCTAAAGCTTTCAGTCCAATACAAGACTCAGGCATAAAAGGAATTGCCACGAACTTCTCCCTCCAAAACTGGCTCTACAGGCAAGCCTTGCATTACCCAAACTGACGTTCCACTTTCCTTCTTTTCTAGACTACATTTTTCCTTGGGAGTAATTTCTTCCAGCTCTCATCACTCCCGTTGCTTCCCCCTGATCTCCGTCCCATTCTCCCACCTCTCCCTTCCCACGTGGTAACTCCTCTGGCCATGGAGCTCTGCTGTGGTGTCACCAGTCCCTAGGATTAATGCACGTCTCCTTCCTCACCTGCCTCCTTACACAACCTGATGATGTTTGCCATTTCTGTACCAGCTTGATAGCACCGACTCATGTTCACTTAGTGGAACAAAATAAACCTTAGATCTTTTTCTGCTGAACCGCAGCCTGGCTCACCCGCGCAGTCCATCATCCCCAGGCATATTACTTTCTGGCTGCCCCAGCTGAGTCTCAGCCTCTTATTTTTTTTTCAGTCCATTTCTCCTTTTTGTCACAGAGGTGTTTTTAGAAGGGTGTCCTTGACAAATCCATGGTCACCGAGACTCTTCTCTTTGGCACCTCTCAGATACCTGTAAATACTCTATTCATACCTATCAGGAGTTTTCATGGACTGAAGTTAAACCAGTGGGGCTGTAGTTCCCCGCTTTTGTCCACGTTCCCAATATTTTTCAAAAGTTAGGCATTTTTTTCTCCCTTTCCAATCTTCCGGTGCTTCCAGAGATAACCACTAATGACTCTAAGATGGCCACAACCAGTTCTGCAAGTATCCATGGCTTAAATTCACCAGATTTGGAATAATCTTCCCAGAAGGTTTTCCTCCTTGCCTCTGTCAGTCAGCAGCTGGCTTATCACCAGGAACAGAAGGGATTATATCCCTTGTAAGCATTTTATCCGCTTATCTATGGATGTCCATTATCTGCCTATCACTCTCTGAATCCTCCAGAGCCCTTGCCCTCCATGGTTGTTTTGTCGCACCAAGTTGCACAAGTCAGACCCTTCCTCCTGCTCGAATTTCAGTGTAATCAGAGCCAGACTCTTCCCCGGCAAAGGATGAGTGGCATCGGTCACAAGCAGCAACAAGTGAAACTTCAACTAGATAAAGACTTTCACAACAAGGGTGGTTGAATAGAGCTTGGAGGAAGCTCCAGCCCTGGAAGTGTTCACGGCTCATTCGGACCAGCCCTGAGCATCCCAACCCTGCTTTGAGCAGGACTTGAAGCCTTCAGAGGTCCCTTCAGCCCATGGTTTTGCAATGGAGCATTTCCTCAGCGGCGGCTGAAGCTCCCACTAAGTGCCTCCTTTCTGGTTTCTCCTCTTCAAGGGCTGCCAAGGGGAGGGGCAGCTCCTTTCCCCTCCTCCTGTAGTGGCTGTCACCTACAGCACCCTGTGATGTGCCTCTCTATTCAGAAACCCCCAGTCCACCCAGAAACCCCCAATACCCTTTCCAGCTGTCCAGTGTAATGACTGGTGAAATGGGATGGCACAAAAATATCCTATGAGAATACCAAGGGATAAAACTCTTTTTTTTTTTTTATTCCTTAACATTTCCCCAGTGAAGCATAACCAAACCTGACCAGAGTGAAATATCAGAAAAAAATACC
Source organism: Ceryle rudis (assembly GCA_033439905.1). Taxonomy (NCBI): domain Eukaryota; kingdom Metazoa; phylum Chordata; class Aves; order Coraciiformes; family Cerylidae; genus Ceryle; species Ceryle rudis. The sequence goes on from JAAGNO010022390.1 coordinate 16,707, forward strand.
CAAACCCCCAGTTCTTCATTTCCCACCAGTGAAAGAAAAATCTACATTTAGATAAGGGAGAAAAACTGGGAAGGAAAAGCATCAAATTATTCTTCACTGAGACTAATTTGTCTCCACAGGACAAGTTGTTCTCCATTTGTGCTGTAAGTTGAGGCTGCCCACAGCTGCTCAAGTGAAACCCTTCATGCAGGCAGGAGTGTGTCTGCAGCCAGACCCTTTCCACAACTCTAGCAGTATATCTGTAAAGGTTTTCCTCTTGCCTAAGACTCTTTCTGTCTTAGAAACCGGTGGTTATAGAGGCTTCATCTGCAGGAACTGAAAAAAAAAAATAACGAAAGGGAGAGGATCTGGGTAGGTTTGGGCAGAAAATGGCTTCTCCAGTCTCTAAAGCTACTTAAAGTTTAAATGTCATCCCATTCTGAACCTGAGATCATTGACAAGCTTGTCCTCCACAGGGCACTCGGTTGTTGGGGTTTCAGGGGGTATGTGAGGAACCGAGATTCAAATCCCTGTTCTTGATTGACCTGACAGAGACTTGGCCTTTCCAGGATCCAGGTCATCAGGGTGGCTCAAGCACCAGACACTTGATAGTCCTGGATAATGTCCTGCTCTTCTGAGGTCTCTTTCCCCTTGTAAGAGGGTTTAACCATATATCCCTCTTGGCCAGGCTAAACCATCTTACCAGAGTGGAGATGTTCTTTCGGAGGGTTTGGGTTTTGAAAAGTTGGCTGTACTCTAATAAAAAATAAATAATAATAATAGTAATAATAAAAATAGAAAAAAAAAAAAACCAAAAAAACGAGGAGGGGACATGGGGAGAGAGGAAAGAAAACCCCATTTTATTGAAAACTCCAGTCTGGCTATCGCTGCTGGAAAGGGATCTTACACAATGGAACCTGCTCGCTCCTGAAGTGAGATGCTTTTAGCTGGCATGACAATATGAGATCAAAACCCCAGTACGAAGCAACTTCTAAGTATCTGAGTATCTTAATGGGAAATTCTCCAGCAATTGCTTGTCTACTTTTATCTGCAATTAGATACTAACATTCCAGACCAGAGTATTTTCCAGGTGAAAATGTGAAATAGTACAAGGTCTTGTCATCTGGTTTTACTATTTACTCCTCCACATTTTCGCTTTGTTTTTCGGTTTTTAGTCCCCTTTATCAGCATGATCAGGGACCTGATGAGGAACACAAGGGAGAGGAATGCCCGGGAAGGGCTGCGAGGCGAGATAATAAGAGGATCTTTGCACTCCACCACTACTTGCTGGGCCTCTTATTGACAGAGCCTCCAAGATGCTGGCAGATAGCCTCGCCGCACGTTACGGTACCTTCAGATTTATTTCAGTGCCATAGAAAAGTGAGGAGGGTGAGGGCAGAGGGAGGGAGGACAGAAAATGTTGCTTTGGGTAGAGTGATTATGACCAGAATTTCTTTTTAATGCAAAAATCTTTAGCCCGACAAAGGATCCATCTCTGGGAGAGGTTTTTCACCATCCGATCCCCCACCCCTTTGCATCAGAGCATTGCAAAATGTACTTGGAAGAGCAGCGAGTTCGTTTTAACCGATAGCATTCAGCGCTTTTTACTGTGCTATTCATCCATATGACAAAGCTGAGAGGGGAGCCCATACTTCTTCCTGACTTTTTATTGCTTTTCAGCCCAGTGGGAACCAGCCAACATGAAAAAAAAAAAGTGGCTTAACCACAAAATATGTTTAAGCTCCTTTTTTTTTTTTTTCTGGCACGTCAGGAGGAAGGAGGAGGGGGAAGTGAATAGAGGTGGCAAAACAGTCACAAAATAACAGTCATGAAATTAAACCAAAACCCAGCCAGAACAGTAGTGCCTGTGAGCCTGAGGCTACACATAAAGGGGGAGGCTTGAAGATGGTGATTGGTGACAGCCTTCGAATGCTGGCACCACCTTGTTGTGTGGCAACAGGTAAGACAGGATCATTCTGAGGTGGCTAAAGAGGAGCTACAAGGAGAAACCATGGGCAGCGAGTAGGATTGTGGGTTTCCTGGCAGGATGTTCATGGACCAGTGCTCGCCTTGGGAAGTGACTGTGTGTGTTGGGTTCCTCCGTGAAGAGACTGGGTTGTCCATCTGCGTGGACTGGTACATACAGAACAGGCTGATAATCCAGACTGGACCCTGCAGCCTTCGGCTCACTCAATCCTACTCTTTTTCTCAAGTCCAGGAAGTGATTTTTTTAACCTTGTCCTTAGCAGAACTATTGCAGATGCAAATCACCCAAGGAAGAAAGGAGAATTTTAAGAAATAAAAGTCAAATGGTACTTATATGATCCCAGATGTTTCCTGTACTTTGTTGATTTGAGATGAAACCCTCACATTGACCCAAACCACAAGCATTTAATTAACACTTTGAAAATAATCTTTACATTTTATCAAATAATTTAAAAGAAAAAGAAAGAAAGAAAGAAACAAAAATAAATAATACTTCTGATTTGGGAATACTGCTGTGTGAAGAACATGGAGCTTTTCAGCTGTCCCCAAACAGAACAACATCAAAAGTTTTGCATGACTTGCCAAGTCCCTTCTCGGTGCCATCGCCTTCAAAAACCCAGCTTTAATGGTGAACACCAAGCGCTGGAATCTGCCCCTAAAAAAGATCAACACAGGCTTTCGCAACAAGCACCTGCTCCCGGGTCCAAACAACACAACACCCCACCAGCTCTACACTCTGCTGGAGAGTCTTTTAAGAGTTTCTTGTTCTCATAACCTCTCCTGATAAAGTGATTCTCTCCAGCTGAGCCCAGTCTGGCTTCAATCTCACTTGTGCAAGACAAACATATTAACTCCTTCCCCACCGAGAGGCTGGGCAGGGTCTCCTGGTGTGCAGGTTGTGGTGTGCTAAGGTGCCTGCAGTCAGTGCTGCTTTTGCTTAGGTGGACTCACGACACTTTGTACTGAAAAGCAGCAAAAGATGATGCTTCTGCCACCTCCAACTCCTGTAATTCGCAAATTATGATAAGGCAGGCTGAAGATGAGAGGCTAGAAATAACTACAAGTGCTGGGAGAAAAAACAAAACACCCAGAAAGAAAACTGGTTGCCTTTAAAGTACAGCAAAGGCATTATCTGAAAACACAGCTTAATAATTAGCCACCCCTGCACGGGTAGGAAATCCTGGAGCCGTGGCAGGGTGATGTCTTCAGAGTCTCACCCATTCTGGGCAGGGAAATAGAGTCTGTCAATCCCCAGCAGCACAAAGCCCTGATCTGTGTTAACATGGGCAGTGAAACAAGGGCATTAGAGCAGCTTGGTCCTCAGCAAAGGTGAGTCACCTTCCTCATAGTCTTCCTCGCTGGCTTCCACAGCCACTGCTGAAAGTCCTCCTGCTCCAGCTGCACCGCTGCCCAAGCTGAACGGTTTAAAACCAGCACAGACTGACCTACAGCAGCTGTCGTCCTCCCCACAGACAAGAGCAGAGAGCAATGCTGGGCTGATGGCACTGAGTGGGCTTCTCCATGGCTACTCTCCTCTGGTTAGCTGGGTGCTCTTGGCTCTGGAGATGCCGTATCAGGCAGGCAACTGCTCAGTGCCTGCTGCTCTAACAAGTTGTTCAGATTTAACATATGAAAGGAAGATCTATCAGCGCCACACTGATTCCTCCTTCCTTAGGAGGTGAGTGGGCAAGAGTGTCTTCTCTGCTGAGTCAGTTTAAAGCAAGACCTCTCAATACTGGTCAAATAGACCTGTGCAAAGCATGCTCGCTGGTGGGATGTCAGGTGAGCCCTGGCAGAGAATAAGGATGAATGTCTTTGGCTCAGAATATAGCTGGGCTGGGCAGGGGAAGAGATGGTCTGGTCCAGCCTGGTGGTCTATGAACCAGCTCTGTGGAAAGTCTCACATGTTGAGTGTCTTTTTTTTGGCAAAAGTCCAGGTTATCGTTCCCAGGAGCTGTCTGCAAAAGTGCTCCAGGATTTAATGTGAACAGCTGATGGAGTTTTATAGAAATTTAACAGAGTTTATTGAAATCTCATTCTAAAGCCTATAGAGAGCAACAGCAGGGTGTGATTTTCTAACAGTCCCAAGGAGAATTACAGACTCTTCCCAAAGGCTCTTGCTCCCAAGACCTCCCATCCTATAGCCTCATTCCCCTGAGCCTTCCTCCCTCTGAAGAGACCTCAAAACAAGAGGCCATTTCCCCAAAAGCCATTTCCATTCACCTCCAGTAATGAGACATTTTCTGGCTTCCTTAGACGTGTGCACCTGAAGCATGAGGAGAGATGCTCTTTGTGTGTCACTCAGGGGCTCCTACAGTGGGTTCAGACTTTAAGACTAACAGAAAGTTTTCACCACAATTCAGGAAAGCAAAAAAAATCAAGGTGAGTAATTTCAGCCAGAAAAAGATGGCTGGGTTTTTTCTTTTTATTTCTTAAAAAATGGTACTCTGTAAGTTGACTGGAGTGCCCTTGAGTGGGAGCTCCTGTCTCCTGTGACCCACAGGAGGACTTCAAATGTCCTAATTGTGGATGACCCACTCTGTGAAGTTGTCTCTGGAGGCTGGAGGCCCTGAGGTGATTGCTGAAGGAATCTGCCAGTTTCCATCAAAGGATGATCTGTGTTTTGGCAGAAGCTTTGCAAAATTCCCTCAGCATTTTCCAGTGAGCTTTACCTTTTTCCCCTCAAGGCTCCCAACTGCCTTGCGTTCCCAGACTGCAGGGTTGGTGTTCAGCCTTCCCAGCCGTTCCTGACCCCACCATGAATCAGGGCTAAGCTGGGAGCAGGCCAGTTCCTATGACTCCGTTTCTTTTCCTTGTCAGCCAAGCCATTGGTAGGACAAGTTCTATGCCAACGGATACACTGAGAAATTGTCCTGTGTAGTGAAATGAAACACAAGGCAGGAAATGGGGAAAAACATTTGGAAACAGCCTTGATGATGAAGCCATTCTGAATAATCAAAGGGGCTGTTTTGGGGAAAACCCAGGTTATTTCTGAAAGATAACTTTTTAATGGGATGGTGTTCCTTCAGCCGTGCCGCTGCCTTCCATTAGCGGTCAGGAGGGTTGAGAGAACTCATCCAAGGTCTGCAGCTGAGAGGGAATTATTGATTTGTTTATTTTTTTACAAATGGTCATCAAAAAGCGTTTGTTTCTTGTTAAACCAGCTCTGTGGCAGCCGTGTTCATGGGAGGGGGGGCTGCAGTCAGTGCCAGTCACAGACAGGACTGTTTGGTTCTCCGTTCCAGAACTGCATAAACCCAATTACAGACACTACCCTCGATGCGTGTGTGGAGGGAAGGGCTACTCTGCTTTTAAGTGATGTGGAGTGGCTGGGCCTGTTGCTGACAGCCACAAGCGTTGCCTTCTGCCCAGCATTGCTAAAAAGCTGGCCGCAGTACAAGCGAGACCGTCCTGGGGGGCTTTCTCTTTGTGGGGAAAAAGAAATTCAAAGCCTTCCTTCTCCAGGTTGGAGAAGACCAGCAAATGAAGAGTAAATTGTTCAGAGATGATCTGTTTTGGCTCAGAAATCTGCTCGGAAACTTTTTTTCCTAATGTCTTTTCCCCAATGCAGGCAGCACTCTTCTAGCCTGCTTTCTAATGACCAGCATTAGTTTGCATTAGATGGATTTGCGATGATTTCTTTCTGCCTGGCTGCTAAGCCTGCGAGCAATTCAAATGAAGTTCGGCTCCCCGTGTCCCATCTGGCAATAGCAGCTCCCCCATTTATGTTTGCTGCCTTCTCAGCTGTTCTCCCTCTCTGGCAGCCCACGGTGGTTTGATCTCTCAGAATGTTGCAGGCGCACGGTGCTCCGCAGACACCTGCCAGGGCTCACTGCGTCCCAGCCCCAGTCATTCCAAACAACCTGCTCTTGGATGCAAGGTGGGGATGAGCGGGAGAGGGCTGGGGAGCAGGAGATCCACATTAAAGTGCTGCTTTGCGGGAGCGGCAGAAAGCGGCGGTGCTGAGGTTTTAAGCCCAAGAGAGCTGGGCTGGGCTGGGCACCTGCTTGGGGATAACAAGGAGGATGTAGGCGTGGGACTGGAGAGGTGTCCCTGAGATGGGAGCTGCAGCCCAAACCTTGGCCTCTTCTCTCACTATCCCCTCTGGCACCCCGTTGGTGTTGTCACCTGGGTTAACACAGAGGGAAGCTAGAGGTTTTGTAGGAAGGTGGCAAGGTCCTGCCATTCTCCCAGCCAGCACAGGGTCACTCTGCCCTTACAGGGTGATGGAACATGGAGCCTCTTCTTTAGCGTTCTAGCCAGATCAAAAATGTGAGAAATAAAGTGAGTGAGAACTTCCTTCCCCTCTCTTTACCCTCAGCTCCTGCCTAGGGCAGAAGTTATTGGGGAGGAAGGGGAGGGACCCTTTTGGGATGCCCAAACAAGAGACACTCTGTGTGGGGGGCGGGGATGCAGTTTCTCACCTTTACCAAGTGGCCAACTCACAGTCCTAATTTGGGAAGTGCCTGCTCTATTCTGAACACATTTCCTAGTAAGAGATAACATCAGGGTTCATCTTGACCGTCCACCAAGGCATCCTGTCATCACAAGGATCTTAAAGCACGTCAGATAACACACATTTCAAATGACCCGATCTTTTTCTGGCAGTGGAGACAAGGCCGGAGGGGCTGGCAGAGAGATGGCATCGGTTTTGTGTCCTTCTCGGAGCTTCTTTGGAAACACTTGGTTTCTGCACCCTTGAGGTGACTCTCGGTTGCTGTCAGATACACATGGCGGGCGAGGACAGCATGAAGGGCTGTAAAGAGGTATCACTTCAGAGCAGCAGTGATTCTTCTTTCTTCCCATTCCCCCTCCTCATCCTCAGCACTAGGCTAATGACACCACCAGGTACCAAGCAGTAGGGAATTGAGCCTGTTGTTTTTACAGTGAAAATGAATGAAAAGTGCCTGCTGGGTCACATAAACCTGTCAAAAGAACAGCCGGGGCTTCTTGCAAGAGGGATAATAGTTAAGAAACCTGAAATTCTGAGAAAAAGGGATTATGAATCATCAGTAATAGTTATAGTGCAAGTCACTGTTCCCTGTATTTCCACTTGTTTCTCTTTTCCAGAGCAATTATTTCCATGAGCAGGGCAGAGCCCTGCATGCATCCCCATGGCAGGTAAACAAGCCAAGCCCAAAGCGTGGGTCTGAGAGAGCCCACGGACATCGTGCAGCCCTGGCCCCACCACCCGCTCTAAACAAGGGGCGGTGACAGCAAACAGGGCATCTCTTGGGGGGTGGGCAAGGTGTCCCCCCATGCTGTGCAGTGGAGCTACGTGCTCACGGCTTAGCAATACATCCTACATCAAATCATGCAGGGGAGTGAAGCCAGCAGAACATCTGGGCAGCTGTGCTCAAGCAGTGCAGGCCAGAGTGATATTCAAGCTCTACGTTATGGAGCTTTTAGACCTCAGGTGGTGCACAGACCCACTGGGGCTGTTGCACATGGGCTGGCTGGGCACTCGCAGCCATGCACAGGTAGCCCAGATCAAAGCACTCCCCTCTGGGATGTTCATCAGCATCATTTCTCCCTCGGAGGGATCCTCGTGAAGACAGGGATGCGTAACTGCCAAGAGAGAGCAGCAGGGCCCTGGATCAGAGGGGGCCGTGATGTGGGGAAGGGAATATGCAGAGAGGGGGAAAAAGCAACGAGCAGTTTGTGCTGGGCAGGCGCCAAGGGAAATGTAAGAGCAGATCTAACACAGCCGGGTTAATGGCAGTACCAGTCCCAGGGCCTCACCAAAATGGGGAGAGCAGGGATGGGCTGGATGGCAGGCACTGAATGATATTCTGTAATTAGCTGGCAAATAGAATATGATATTTAGTGTAATTGCTCGGAAGAATGTCTCGCAGCCCCGATACATGCATTACACGCTGAGCGCTGCATCCCAGCTGCCACAGCAACTTTCCTTCCCTTTGTTTCCCCTTGCCTGTCATTTCTAATCACATCGTTCCCAAATTTGATTGCATCATCTCTGAGCTTTAGTTGCTAGGGTAACACCACAAAGTCATTATATGCATGAGATGAATATATTACCCCCTTGAAGGACCAGTTATTTGACCACCACTTTGTGACCCCCTCCTGAGATTCCTTTGTCTGTCCCTTTTAAAACAGATTCCACCAGGTAAAAACCAGTGAGAGGCTCATCACCAGTTTCTGTGTGAGCAGGAGCGATACAGGGAACTGTCATTCAAAGGTTGGACAAAAAGACCCTAACAAACAGAGCAACTCAACAGTAGAAGTGGGGCCACCAGCAAAGCCATGCTGCTTTTTAGAGCACGTGGCTGGAGTGATAATGGACAAACTACTTGTCCCAGACCTTTCCGTGGCCGTTCTCCTGCATCAGCACAGACAAACCCGAGGTCTGTGTGGGATTTGCACAGGCAAGGGGGACAGACTCATGTTTGTGAGCAGGCACAGGAGCCCTGCAGGGTGGCTCAGCCACGTCCAGGCGCTGGAAAGTCTGCTGTGGCTGCAGCACCAGGAAGCGGTCAAGCAGGTGACAGTATATGTGGCCTAACACAAATGTCCTGACGAAAGTGATGATAGTGGTGAAGATGTTATGGAAGAGGCTTCAGTGAGGGCTACGAGAGCGTGCAGCCGGCGCTGGGTCAGCATGTGTGCTGGTTAGCAAAGCCACCTCCAGCCCTCCCTCTTCTTTGCCATGGCTCCTTGGGCTCAGAAGATCCAACTGGACATGTACCTCGGTGCATGCTACAGCCAAAACTTTGGTCTGGGTGTGTAGGAGAGCTTGTGGGAAGCAAAAGCCCATGGGTGAGGGCTCTGCAGGGAGTACAGTGTCTCTGATAGAGCTGGTCTGGTCCCCCAGTAAGTCCTTGGTGCAGCAGGGTTTGGCATCACCCCTCACCTCAGCATTTCAAATTTTCTTTTCCAGCCCAGCTGAGCCCTACTCCTCAGCACTCCCAGAGCATCAGCACACTGGTCTCCATCCCCAGCCCATCTGCAGGCACCTTCAGGTCCTCCAGAGATGGCAGAGGCAGCAAGGGTCATCCAGCTTTTCTCTCTACCCCCTCATCCCTGCTGTCTGCTGGAGCCAGGATGGGTGTGCTCCCAGCCCCCAACAGTACAAGGCAGAGAGATGAAAGATACTGTTTTTCAGGTGGAATAGCTTCCAAAACGCTACATTTGCAGTCAAAGTGCTGTTTGGAATGCATATGAACCACTGCCTGCAGCAATGAGAAACAAAGCCATTAAAGTTTAGATAGCAGTGTTTTTATTTTTAACCAAATGAGTCAGTCTCCCCTCTGGCTCTGAGCAGGGGAGAGGGAGAAACTTGGGCAGGGGGAGATGAGAGAACCTTAACCCCACCGGGACCCTGCTTCAGGGAAAGGTCAAACAGCCTGCTCAGTTTAACTGTGCCTAGAAAAGATAGTCAAACCAAAGCTGCTGCTTTGATAGTGCCTTGGTTGGGGGGATTTTTAATTGTTTTCTTTTTGTTTCCCTGGATTATAATTTTTAAAAAATTATAATACTAGATTTCGGGATACTTACTGCACCTCTTCCCTCCCCACATCCAGAAGACCTCATGTTGCCTTTCCTTCTGCATCCCTGCCTAGAGGAGCCTGAGGGCCAACCTGTTTCCCAACCTGGAAGGTGGGCTTGGGATACCACAGGTTTTCCTTTGAGCTCCCCTGTTTGCAAGAAAGGGCTTAGGGAAGAGGAGTATACAGGGAAGCAGCCTGCCGCGTGGTGCGTGTACGTGGTGTCTGTGTGTCTGCTCGCGGGTGCACTCCCTGACAGACCGAGGCACAGCTGCAGCCTTCTTACTATGCACGTCCAGCGCCCAGGCACGAACTGCATTCCAACAACACATCTACCTGCTGCTGCACCATGGCCCAGGCTATTCCTCCAGCAGTTTCTCCCCATCCCAGCCCGTTCCCAAGGTTCCTGTCCCTCTAGCAGCTCTAAGATGATGCACCCAGCTCTTAAAAGCCACCCGTGTCCTCACTGTCATTCAGGGCTGCTTCTCTGAGAGCGCAGCAGGCTCAGCACTCCAGCCCCAGACACTTGAGCACACGCTCAATTTAAAGCTAAAGCTGAAGCTCTTGCACTGAATCAGGGAGCAAGTGCTTGGCCACTTGCAGAAAAAACCCTCAAATACATGGAAAATTACAAAATTACATTGCTACCCCTATTTATTGGGTTTTTTTCCACGCCATATGGAAATTTATGTAAATATACAAATGAGAAACAGGCCCTGGAGCTCTGGTGAGTTCGCCAATGTGCCACTCGTGCTCAAAACATTGGCCATTGTTGATGCTTTAGGAGAACAGAGTGAGAGGAGCGAAATCTGGCTCCAAGAGCTGTCCAGAGACATGGCTTCCCCCCCCCCGCCAATGCAATGCCTCCTGTTTTCATCAAAAAACATCCCAGACTCCCCCAGCTGCTCCAGCAAAAGCTGGCTGCTCAGACTGATCCCAGTCATGCTCAGAGAACCAGAGCTCATCGCGTGCATTTGGCTACAGAGAAGACTTTTTCATGAGCTAGTTACCAAATTTCGCATATGGAGGTCTCGGATTTGCAGACGTGCAAAGGAAGGTTCAATCTCAGGGTGTCCTCAGGAGTGTGTCCATTTTGACCAGCTAACAGGATTTTGGGGCTTTCCCACCTCCACTCCCCACGAGTATAAGGTTTGGTCCCACATGTGCTTCTCAAGTGCCCCTGATGCTTTGATGAAAGCAGAGGTGGTAGCAGAAGGCAGAAGGTGAATCTTCCCAACCTGTATATCTTATAGAATCATGGAATGGTTGGGAAGGGACCTTTAAAGGTGATCTAGTCCAAGCCACCTGCAGTGAGCTGTCTCTGTGTGTTTCAGTTATAGGGTGATGTGACCAGCATTTTTTTGGATCTTGGGAAACAGGAACCATCCCCGCGAGCTGGGTACCATTATCCCAGCTGCATGGAGCTGGACAGGACCAAAGGCTCAGATCCAAAGCACGAGCTTTTGGGTTTTTTTTAACATACACACATACATATAAAAAAACCCACCCGTGGAAGTGGGTGTGTAATCATGTTATTTATAGCCACTTAATTTTAAAAAGTGGTCCACTTAGAGAATCACATCTTCATTTCATCTCCTTTGTTCTTCTAAGATTCAGCAGTGTCTACACTTGGCCCATATGTGGGACTAAACTATAGCAGCTGCTCTATCACCCAGTGATCCCTCCCCAGCCAAGAAGGGATCTGGGAAAAGGAGACCCACAGGTTGAAACGATTTAACGAAAGGATTTTATGAAACAACAAAACTAATATTAATACCAGTATAAAGTAAACAAAATTATACTCAGCCCAGCAATATGCAGTGGCCACAATAAATGGGAAGGCAGCCTCAGGAGCAGGAAGAGGAGATACAGAATCAGGAGTTTGCCCTCAGCAAACTTCCTCCTTTATACTGAGCATGATGTTTCTGGTCTGGGACACAGCTGTAGGCAACTCAGGTCAGCTGCTCTGACTTCAGACTGCTAACAGCCTGCACTCCATGGCTGGCCTGGGATTCTGTCCCAGCCGAACCAGGAGAAGCAGGCTTTTCTGATGGGATGGGGATTTTTATTTTTGTTTTTTAATTATTTCTTGGCACAGCTTTGGGAGGAAAGCTGGGATCTGCTGAAGACAAGGAGGAGCCTGAGCAAAGTTACACTGAAAAAACATGATGCTGCTCCTCTGAATTAAAGATGGGAAAAAAAAAAAACCCTCTCAGCTCTGCAATCTCCTTGCTTGTTATTAATTATTAGAAGTTCAAACATTTTTGGGTATAAAAATACCATTTGTGTTCTGGACATGTATAATGCTCTATATGTGCCAAATGTTGTTGACATTTCAAAAGATCTATGTCTTGAGTAAATGATGATTTGGATAATTGCATTCTGTCTACCAAAATCCACCCTGGAGCTTCACTGGAGTGTGGACTCCACTTTCACTCCCTGGCCCGCACCACTTTTTTGTGCTGCAAAGTGTGATGGAACATCTGCTCCCTATTCCCAGCAGAAGCAGGGTTGTGTTTCAGTGGAAGGGTCAGAGCTGGTGAGGTAAAGCTACCCTACAAAGTTCTGCTTACAGCAGGGAAAGGCGAGAGTCTTGAGGCTATAGCTGATGGAGTGGGTGGAAGAGGATTTGCTTTTCCATAGCACTCACTCCTCTGGAAGTTGAAGACAGTTTTGTGTTGGGCTAGGCAAGAATTTCAAAAGCAGCTGCAAGTTTTGTGTGCCCAATGTTTAGCTTACGTTGGTTGATTGTCTCTGAGAAGATAAGGGGCAAAGTCGCACAATGGTGGTGGCTTCCCGTGCCGTGCTAAACATTCGAGGTTAACAGGGCAACTCAGACTCCTCACAGCATTTCTCTTCAAGATACCCATCCCTGCCCAGTAAAGTCAGTACTTTGCAGTAAAATGTAAGCATATCCAAGCTGCTCATGATTTTCTGTCCCAGCTGTTGGCTGTGCTCTGGTCCAAGCCTTTCCTGTGTTTTGACGGTGAGCTCTCTAACACTGTGGGTGGGTAGAAATCCATGGTTACATCTGCATTGTAGGTACACTCCAAGGTATGCTGTCCATTCAAGGTGGCACTGGTGGGAAATAAGCACAGGGCCTTTTGGTCAGGGTTTGAAATGGTTCCCCCATAACAAGGAGGAGGTAGGTGTGGGTTGTATCAAGCTCTGAGGCTGAGTAAGCTGAGTTAACTCTTAAACCACTTCGAGATGAGTCTGTAAGGTCACTTTCCACTTGCTTTAGGCTTCTTTTATCTAGGCAGTGGGCACTGTCCGTGACAGAGACAAAGCAATGAATGCCCACCAGTATGTCTAAGGATCTTCTGAAGTGCCTTCGAAACTGGTGCAGTTGGTGTGAAAACAGAGAGAAAAGCTTCCATGAAGAAACCTTTCTTTCCACAGCGTTATTCCGTTTGTGGTATGAGTGGAAACAACAAGTTCCCACTTCAGTCAACAGCTCTTGGGAGGGATTTGATGTTAAACAAATGCCGAGGCACCTTCAGCTTCTTCGATGTTTTCAGAAGAAACAATGGGTATTGCTCAGCACTGTGCTGTGAACCTTGAGCTCTTCTAAACAGGGAGATTAAAGGAAGCAGAACAATGCTGTGTTTGTCCTTTAGCTCTGAGTGGGCGGGGAGCAGGAGCAGGTAAATGGAATTTGAGTTATTATTTTTTTTAATTTTAATTTTACTATAGTCACTTGGGGCCAGAGCTGGAGCTGTAAGAGGATAAAAGCAAGAGAATCGGCCTTCAAGGACTTTCCAGTGGGATGAGACTAACATGAGTCATCAGCCCTGGTAGTGAATAGGGATATTAACATACTTTTGACTAGCATTTGCTAGTGTGAATGAGAACTAGGATAATCTGATAAATCCAGGAGTCATCAGGCCTCCTGTGCTCCAAAGCATTACTCGTACACTGAACTCAGAAGCTCTGCCATGACGTATTTCTTGTTCATATGCAGACTATCTGCAGACCAGTGTGTCCTGTATACATTTGGCTCACCAGTCAGGACTTTTTTGCAGAGCTAATTGCTTCACAAATGATGGTCGTTTTTGCAGGTTCCATCATTTTTCAGCTTCGTGTGATGGGCGCTTGCAACTGGGCTGTGTGGGACCAGTGGCCATGCTGCATTGCACCAGGCATCTGGACAGCACAGATCTGAAAGGAGTGGTGTGTCCAGATGTGCAGGACTCACTGCTTCTGTGCCGAGGAGTTCATCTGTGTGTTGGGACTTTGGTTGTCACTTCTCCAAGTGAGGGACCAGAGAGAAAAACAAAGTCCTCAAATTCACCCTATATCAAGTTCTCAGGTGGAGAAAGAAGACACAGCTTATCATTCATTCCCAAATATATGGTAGCCCTAGAATAAGCCTGTCTTGGGGTGGAGATTATCTTCTGCTCCCCTGTATGGGTGGATGCTGTGGAAAGCCTATGGAACTGGAAGTAAAAAAAGGCAAATGTGGGTAACGGAACAGGCAGAAGTGTCTTCTGCTGAGAGCTGGCTTGTTAGTCCTGGGGACTAACAGCTTTTCCTGGTAAATTCAGCAGTTTTTCAGGGTAGGAAACATGACCTCACTGTACACACAGAAACTTGCTATTTTATACCTTACTGCCAGCATGGATTTTAATCAACCAGAAAAACTCAAAATGACAAACAAACAAGAGACAGCTTTGCTATCTGAGGTTCATTAGCTCCCAGCGACCTTTTAAATCTGCAAGAAACCAAAGAGAAATGTTCAGAAAACGGGAGGGCTTTCAAGTCATTTTGCCAGTAATTTCCACCTATTCCCTGGTTCTCCCTCAGTAATGGATGGCATTTATTGATTGTTTTCCCAACATTTGCATTTATCTGAGCACATGTAGACCAGAGCTTTGACCCACAATATATAGGGGATGGGAGGTAGTGTCTCCCTGGAGGAACGGTGTGTACTTTGTGTCTTGCAAGGTTATTTGAAGTCAACTCTCAAGGGCATCGTCATCCTCATGTGGGAGGCTGGAAGTGTGAGCAAAGGGCAGCCTATTTCATGCTTGGCACAAACACACACCAGGGAGCCATCAGCACCGTGTGCTGCAGAGGGTTAGATGTAGGTTCATGAGGAGGAGCTATTAAGCCAGCATGGATGTGGGCTCTGGGATGCAGCACTGGGAAAGGAAAGACAGATAAAAGCTGAATGTGGAAGATGTGCCAACACCCTGTCCCTGGGCCATGGGAACCAGTGAGCAGAAAGCAGTGACTGAGGGCATAGCTGTATGGATACAGACAGACCAGTCATCAGGTTGCTTCTCAATAGCAGGCTCTTAGGTCCAGCTCCTCAGCAGATGTGAACAGACCTCACATTTGAGCTATGTGAAACTACCCCTCTGCACCTATACCCGGAATTTTCCTTCCTGGGGGACTTAGGCAGCCGATGGATCCCTTCATGAAGCAGAACATCTGTCCTCTCATCAGTTCTCTTCAGCTTGAGATCTAGTCACCTTCTCTGGGGTGGATTGAGAAGGGCAGGTTTAAGTGTAAGTAAAACCATCTG
>JAAGNO010022391.1:0-26906 GCA_033439905.1 Ceryle rudis
TTGACTGTCATGTCTATCTTATAGTAAGCATATAGGAAAGATAAGACTGGGCCCCACAGCAGATGGGAGCTGTGTTCAGGAGCTGGATTCTGGTACTGGATTCAGGAACACACCGACTGGGATAAAAGGCAGAACTTACAGAGTCCTCATTAGATGCTCTGAGGAAGGACCCAAAAGAGGACCTGAGCCGAGCCAGGCCAAGCAAAGCTGGCAAAGTGGTCCAAGAGGGGAGAGGAGCCCGGGAGCCCCCAGAGAGAGAGCAGCTATAGACCTTCCAGATCCCTCTGCCTTATAACAAATATGACGTATATGGGATGGAGTACCTCGTTGGTCTGTTTGGGGTCACTTGCTCTGTCCACTCCTCCCTGCAGGTGCGGCCTTTCACTTTCCTGCACCCCCCCAATGTGGCACACAAGATCCATCAGTGGCCTTGGTCTGCACACCAGTCCTTGGTAGTAACAGTAAACATGGGGTGTTATCACTGCCAGCAGCAGACACTGCCTGTGAAAACAGGCTGCTAACTTCAGACAGTGCAGTTAGTGAGAAGAACTGAGCTGAAAAGTAAAATCAATGAACAGAACCAGCTCTGTTCTCACCCAAACCAGGACACAGAATATCACTTTTTTTTTTTTTCCCTGAAAATAACTTCACTTTATAGTAATGCTCATACTTGTTTCTTATGTGATTGTATTGAGTGATTTCATTCTAATATTTGATCACTCTAAAATCTAACCATTTCTGATGGTTTTTTCTTCTGTCCTTGCTGTATGTGCCAGCCTCAGACCTCTTCATAAACAAGGTGAAATGTAAATCCTAACTTCTGAAATGGCTGTGCTTTGACAGCCAGGATTAATTTTTAATTTCATTTCCAGCAGATACACACAAGAACACAGCCAAGAAATGAAGCTGGAAAAAATCAACTTGTGTTGATTGTAGATTGACTGGCATAAGGACTGAATTGTGATATACAGAGAAATTGCAAATAGCAGCTAAGCTTTGGTTAGTCATTTAAAAACCACTGTAAAATCTTCAAGACATAGTTACTTACCTATTTATACAACATAAAGAATAGTTGAAAAGCCAATCCAATTCAGGTAGTTTATGGGAATGAACAGGTTAAAATGAGTGATTGATATCAGGAACTTAATTTTATGTGGTTCTACAAACTAAGGCATTTAGATTTTGTCAGTGTCTCTTTAATAAACCGTACTATTATTATAATGGTTGTTATAAGGTCTTCTGCAGAGTCATTTCCTGGAATACTAATTGCAGGAGACATGCAAAAAGTCACAGTTTTATAGTTTTGTATTTAAACAAGATGAGGCTTCCTCTCACAAGTTCTCATTGCTCAAAGGATTGTTTATGACTGACCAAGACTTAAGTGGGTGTTTGTAATCTTCAATATTAAAAAAATAAAACATTCTTTTACCCCCTCTCAGAATGTGTTCAGAATGTAGTCAGGATGTAGTCTCTGTGTTTTGCAGCAAGATCTGAGTCTTTTTACCTAAACACTCTTTTAGTCATACACTGTGGCAGGTCAGTGCTGCATGAAAAGAAGCTCATAATTCTCAGTACTACTGCCTGCTGCATAAAAGTTATACCTGCCTGGTTTGCTGAGCATCAGAAGAGCAAACTTTTGGGGTCTTTTGTGGTGGAGATATATTACTATTGGGGAAAATATAGGCAATTCTTGGAATAATATTTTTAAAGAATTTTTTTTTTCTCTTATTCTCTTCTTTCCTCTTCTGGGAACAGGTAAGCAACAGCTACCTACCTCTAAAGTTCAGTTTTTTGAGCCAAACCACCTGTTCCAGATTAGACTAGCTAGATGTAGGATATCATAACACTCTATTTTACCAAAGCTTTGTCTACTTGCAACTTGATGAACCAGTACCAACATTAGGCAGAATTAAGGGTGCTGTATGAGAACTACAAAGACTGTAGAGATAGAATTCAGCTGTAAGAGAGAACTATTTCTGAATGGCCATCTCCCTAAATGAGGTAACAGAACCTGCAGGAAATACCTATGATAACTTTCAGTATGCAGTGAGTGAAGAAATAATCCCAAATTATTGCCTTATAAAGCAAAATATGTCTGACGAATAATAGATCTTCCGCAGTAGGCAGAAAGCTATTCAGTCTATCTCCACCTTCTTAGAAGCAATTTGGTTATTCCACTAACTCTAAAAGGATTCAATGTACTAGTACTGACTGCAGATGACTGTCATAAGCATTCTGACTTTTTCATTTTTTAAATACAGTGAGAGACCTTACTTTTTCAACTTTTCAGAGTTGTCAGCCCCAAGGGAACTGTGAATATTTGCAGCCATCCTTTTTTAGATAGTCTTGTGGGAGTTCAACAAAGAGAAGGTTGTGTGTATGACCCAGAACATCACTGCTCTTCTGCACACTGAGAATATATGTGTAATTACACCAGGATCCACAGTTACCATCTTCATCTCACAGGAAGTGTTTGGTGCAGATTTTGTTACTGTGAAGAAAAGTCTTCTATCACTGGAAATACAACCTTTCCTGTGGAATTGTATGTATTCTTGCAGTAATTTAAGGTGCAGGGTGAGATTCATCTCTCCTAAGTGGTCGGGGCTACTTGAAACTTCTGTGGCAATAAGCATTTTCTAACAAAGTTCACTTCAGATGGTCTTAAAAAAACAAAGAAAGCAAGCTAGTTAAGTTAGTCAGCTTCCTGCTCTGGCAGGGGGGTTGGACTCAGCGATCTTCAGAGGTCCCTTCCAACCCCTAACATTGTGTGATTTCTGTGATTAAGTCCTTCCTTTATCATCTGTGCTGAGACTAAAATGGGTACATTTGCAGTGACGAATCACAGAATCATAGAATGGTTTGAGTTGGAAGGGACCTTAAAAATCATCTAGTTCCCTGCCATGGGCAGGGATACCTTCCACTAGACCAGGTTGCTTAAAGCCCCATTCAGCCTGGCCTTGAACACTTCCAGGGAGGGAGCATGCACAAACTGTCTCACCACCCTCACAGTAAATAATTTCTTCATAATTTCTAAATCTACTCTCAGTTTGAAACAGTTGCCTCTCCTCCTATCACTACACTCTCTGATCACAAGTCCATCCATACCTTTTCTGTAGGCCCCCCCCGTTAGTACTAGAAGGCCTCTGTAAAGTCTCCCCGGAGCCTTCTCTTCTTCAGGCTGAACAATCCCAACTCTGTCAGTCTGTCCTCAGAGGGAGGTGCTCCAGCTCCCTGATCATACTCATGGTACTCCTCTGGAGACACTCGAGCAGCTCCATTTCTTACACTAAGAGCCCCAGAACTGAACTGAACACAGTTCTCTAGGGGGGATCTCGCCAAAGCAGAGTAGCGGGGCAGAATCGCCTCACGTGACCTACTGGCCACACTTCTTTTGATGCAGCCCAGGATACAGTTGCCTTCTTGGGCTGCACTCACACAGTGCAGGCTCATGTCTGGTTTTTCGTGCACTAGTATCCCTGCACAGCTGTGCTCAATCCACTCAGCACTCAGCCTGTATTTCTGCTTGGAATTGCTCCAATGAGCAAAGAGATTAAAGAGATTAAATCCTATTTCTAGAGGATACAAGCTTTAATTATAAATATTGAGTGCATTTACACTTTCCCAAAAGGTTAGAAATTCAGCTGAAGTATGATAGAATATAAATCTTTTTAGGCACAGGTGTGCTGTAAAGATTTTTTTATTTTACTTTATTTTGTATCTTTGATCTGAATGTAAAACTCTTCTGAAAGATATTCTTATGCTTTTAACTAGATGTCTGTAACAAGAGTTTAAATGTTCACAAAAATGCCTGTAGAATTGTTCTGTCATTTTTTAATGCAATAACATGCTGTCAGTACATTGCTACTATGCCATTTTCTTACGGAGGTGCATGTTGTTTGCAAATGCATTACAGACATGGTAGTAGATACAATGTAATATTGTAAGTGAAAAAAAAAAGTGAGGTAGAACTGTGATTTTGTGGGATTAGTGAAGTCACTGTCAGAACCTATCATTTGTTAAGGATATTCTTGGAAACATTCTTTTACAGCTATCTATTCAATGGGACCCATGGACAGGAGAAAAAATTTCCTAATGAAGAAAGCAAAATGGGGATTCCAAAACATTTTTTTTTAAAGTTTGTTGAGATGTAACTTGTCATTTTTCAACTTGAAAGACCTCCAAGTATTCCACAAAATAAAATTCCCAAAGTTAATAATACTGTGAGATAAATAATGTAGTGGTCAAGAACATTCAGTGTTTCACAGTAATACAGCGCTGCAGGCAACTTTCAACATACTTCTCATTGGCTCTGAGTCTGGCTTAAGTTTTAGTGGTTATGAGCAGCATTAAGCAGCGTTAAGAGACTTTTTAAGTTATCCAAACCTCTGAAGTGCATCTTTAAACTCCAAATAGACCAAAAGGGTGAACCAAGAATGTGAAGTTTTGATAGGAAATAATTAATTTAAACTATGAGCATAACAAGAATAGAAATAAAAGAGAATTCTAACAAATTTCCTTCTAAACATCTGCATCCTAGGAAGTCAAATACTTTCCTTCAGGATTGAAGAGCTCTAACTTCACCAACCTTTAACTGACATGCTGAAAATGTTAAACTTAATGCAGTCCCTTTTGGGTCCAAAGATAGTATTTTTCTTCCCTGCCATTGAGGCTTAGCTGTGATAATTCCATGCTCTTACTGGCAGATTCCCAGTCCCTGTATTTCCTCAGGTTTCCTGCTGTGTCCCCCAGTGTGGAAGCTGTGTTGGAAACAGAGGAATATGGACAGTTCCTTTCAGCTGAGCGTGCTTGTTCATTATCAAAGATGGAGCTTTTTTTCCTCTGGTTCCGTGCACCTGACCCCATGTGCAGCAGCTACAATAAGGCAAAATGTCTATTTGCTGACCAGCCACCACTTCTTTATAGGAACATAAATGAATACACCAGTCGGAACTACTGTGCAGTCAGACACATTTAATGGGAGAGGACTAAGAAGTCATACTACTCCTGAGCCATGAGTTGTGAGTGAGGGAAATACTGTGGCTCTTAACCTCGGCGTACAAAGAACTGTGAGGAGAATCCTAAGCTGAGATTTGTACTAAATGTGATGCAAGTTTCTAGACTTGTAAGTTACTTGTCATTCTATAGCCATGAGGTCACAAGTCTTGTACAGTAGGTTTTGTGTATTTTTTTAAGTATATTACATTTTTTAAAGGTTCTCAGAGAAATATGTGTATTTAACTTGTTTCCTTGTGTAGTTAAGAGGAAGTTGGGTTTTTTGTTTTTATTATATTCTGAAAATGTAATAGATTGCAAAAGCATTTGAATAAGAATTGTTCATACAGTGGAGGGTAGAATTTCAAGAAATATAGCATTTTCTTAGATATTTCCTAGACAAAAGGATACTGGCAAATGAATAAGTAAACAGAATAAACACATTAAGGAGAAATTAGTGAAATACAGAATGTACAGAATTCTGTATCCAGAATTAAGAATTTCTTTATGGAAAACTACTGAGCAGTTCACTGATACCAGCATTTTTACAAACCAACATTGGATTTGCTACTACCTTTCCATATACTTGCACCAGTGTGGAAAAACTAAAGACACGGGCTCTGCGTGTTTGCATAAGCCAAAGTTAGCATTCTAGTAATGCACATAAATGGCAGACATCACTGTTATCTTATTTTTAAAACAAATTGTTCCACAAGGAACCAATATGGGCTGGTTTACTATGAATTTGTGTTGTGTTTCTGTATCCTCCTGTGCTGTGAGTTCAACTCTCCTCATGGACTTCCACCTTCCATAATGCTTTGCATTTCTCCTTTTTGTCCCCATATCCCTTGCTTCTCTTTTCACCCTTACATCATATAAAAATCATCGTCATCTTCCTGTGACCCAAAATAATCAACTGATCAAAAGGCAGCAACTGCTATAACTGGGTCTGAGATAACCAGGAAAGCAGAACAAATACTGGAGCTCATGTTGTAGCCTCTTTTTCTCCTCTGGCAGACACCGCAGTCAGATCTTTATCTCTCTTCCCTCCTCTATCCAAATGCTGACTTTAAAAGAATTTGTGAGAGCACTGATTCTTTCAAATTTTTACTGGTTTGGAATATGTATTTGAAATTGGCTAGCAGTTCAAAAAGTGAAAAAAGAGAAGACTGGGGTGAGAATGGTGAGGACAGGCAGCTGGGTAGATAATCCAAGTAGCTGATGTCATAAGACATCACTGGAAACCAGGCTGAAATAGTAGAAAACTAAGCTTAACAAGTTTTAACCTCTCTTTGGTTAAATTCTTACATAGAGTTACACTATATACGGGCACTATTAACATACATAAATTTTATTTGATGAGTTTTCTTGTAAAAACTCCAGCTTTTTAAAGTTCCTGTTCCAGTTACACCAGATGAAAGTTTCATTTTCCAAAGTTCAGTTTACCATGAGTCTTTGCTTTATTGATTTTTATTCTTTTTTTTTTTTTTTCCTGTTTATTGCCCCATAGGAGCAGTCTCACAGGTGCTGGACAGCCTGGAAGAAATTCATGCACTTACAGACTGCAGTGAAAAAGATTTAGATTTTCTTCACAGTGTTTTCCAGGATCAACATCTTCACACACTACTAGATGTAAGTTTTCTGTGATAAACAATTTGAATGTATTTCTGTATCTGTTGTTCACTGGGTAATATTTTGTTTTATCCTGAATATATTCTCTTTTTTGCTTCATACTAAAATGAATTTATTTAGGTGTGGAATGTAACAATCAACTAGCACTTTACACAAAAATACATTTTAGGACTATTCATGCAGAATATTTTAGAATATGTTAGTGATTAATGGCTTGGTTTGAATTAATAGTTTTGCTTTACAATAATTTATTAGAAAATACTTTTTTCTTTAGATAAGGGCTGGATTTTATTTTAAATGTGAATTCAAACTTTGTAACTGTACAGATTAATTTATTATTATTTTTAAATAATGTAATAATCTTAGAACAGTTCTATGGATATTCCTTCAAGTATGACATTTTTTGTGTGAAACATCAAGGTATGCTTGTTTGTGTCCTGTACTTAAACACAGTATGTAATAGGCTCCATCATTTAAATCTGTATTATTCTGTGGTTCATGAGAGCTGTTATGCCATAAGATAGTAGTGGGTGTCTCCCAAGAAAGTGTACAAAAATTGCAGATCTGGAAGATACAGGTTAGTGCCTCCTGGTAGGCACAATCGGGATCTGGTTCCCATTTTTTCACTGTCTGTAAGCATAGTTCGCTTTCTGGCTACACATACAGATCAACTGTGATATCAGATAATTCATAGATTTTTTTTTTTTTCTTTTTCTTCCAGAGAGCTAAAGCTCTCTGTTTTGCAAAAATAATTTTGAAAAGCAAGTAGTCTGGTGTTGGAGAGAAAAAATGCTTGCATGCTACTTATCTTTCTGTGCTTCGAGGACTTTCTGTTTTCAGAGTTTGAGGTTACCTTGTCACATGCAGAAATCCTGTTTATATTTCCCAGCAGTTTTTTAACCAAACAGTTCTAACAAGAAAATGCATTGTACTCTCTCCAAAATTCTGTGAATTTGGGAAAACATATATGTTGGGTTTAGATAGAATTATTTGCTAAACTTCAACTCTTTGCAAAAACAGGGGCCTTCATCTGCAGGCTTACACTCCATCTGTCACATTAAGTGCCAAGGCCTTCACTGAAGTACAAATTCAAAAGCATTTCATGCTATCATTGTTTTCTGTTTCAACATAGTATTGGGATCTAAAGTAAAGGTCAAAAAGAAGCATTTCCCTGATTTTTTATGGGATACATGAATACTTAATGTTGAAGACAGAGGACTTGCTTTCAGGCAAGACAAACTTTTCATAACACAATCTATACATCCCACTGAGAAAAAATTCATGATGGAACCAAATCTACAGAGGCACAGGCTATGTCCACATTAGCAAGTACTGCAATGTAACAATAGATCTGTAGAGCAAAGCAGTTGACACTGAGGACCCGGTGCTGACAATTCTATTTTGAGGGCTTTTACTTTATACTAGCTATACTACAGTCCTGTGGACTGAATAACCACTGGTAGGTGAACCGTATCTTCTATTTTAGTGTCTTTTGAGAGTTAATATGCTCTGGTAACACTGTACAATGACAACCAAAGAATGGTAGGTGGGCATAATCAAAAGATTCATTTTAAAAAACATGTACTCCTGAATCAAACCAAAAATGCTCATATAACCATATAGATGATGACCATTTTATTACTATGTCTTCAATTTAACAGCTTGGATACCTCAGTGAATATCACAAATCTAACAAGATGTCTATGCTTTTTACCCAGTGAAAGACATGCAGGAATAGGAGACATTCCAGCTATCTGATCTGCAGGTAGATGATTATGGTTGTAGAAACTTCAAAAAGTTTCTGAAAAATGTTGAATGCTTTAGTTCCTATCTGCCACTTTGCAGCTGTATGATCTGAATGTAAATGGTGCCATAATTCCTTTGGTATCCAAACTCTTTAAAATGCAATAGATGATTTGTGCACTTCTGCAATTTGTTTAGTGATTGGTGAATTGTGGATCACCTGGATTCTTTGCATCCTTCAAGTTTAAAGGATTCAAATCCACACATGCTTCCTTCTGGAAGAGAACCAGCTGCACAGTCCTGCACTGGCCTGTATGGCAAAATATTCCTTCTGGTAGAGTTTTTCCGCAACATAGCTTCCTGTTTGACTCGAGGAACCAGAGCCAGCTTTTAAGTGATGAGGATGTTAGTTTGGCACAAGACTCTACAGTTCTAATATTTGTTCTTGATAACTGTTTATGATTGGCATTAAAATATGAATCTTTTTTTCCAGTGTAGGTTCACCTAACTTGTGTTCCAGGTGCCTAAATTGCTGTCTTTTTATATTGCATTCTGCAGTGTAAAAAGATGGATCAGATAATACGAACATGAAATAAAAATCTGGACAGGAGTGTAATAATAAGAACGGAAATACTTGTGTCACTCATGGAGAAAGGTTTTAGATATTTATTAACCATTTTTATGTTGTCATATAACTCCTTGGGCTTTGGTAAACCAGATGGCCTTAGTTTAAGATCTTCCTGCATGACTGGTCTGCCAGACATTGACTCACACTTCTTTACAGTACCAGTCTGGTTCATCATACTTCATTAATAATCTATTATTTCTGTAATAGTCTTCTGTAGCCTTTTAAACAAGAAAAAAAACGTATTGAATTCATAACCATTTGGCCATTTTTTATTTAAATGTCAATAGTCATTCTCTTAGACAGAAAGGGATGTATTTAAATGCACGTAAGAACACACGCTAATAACATATTTGTGAGACCAAAACACTATCAAAAAACATTTTTCTTTTATTATGCTATGTGGAAGGTGTATGGTAGAATCCCCGCAAAGATACTTTGATTAGAATAATTCAGAATAAAGTTCCAACAGATTGCAATGTCATTAAATATGTATTTGAAAGACTGAAGCGAGTTATGGACAGTATTATTTGAAAGGGTAGCTTTTTCATTGCAGCAACTTGAATGTGGGAGATTGATTTCTGTTTATGCATTGATACTATTCCAGTTTCTCTCAGAACTCTGAAAAAAACCATCAGCTTTACTTAGATGAAGTTCTGTCAGGGAAACTGTTTATTCCTCTCAGAGTATTTGGGGTTAATGAGGCCAACAGAACAAGTCACCGGTAAATCATTATATTCCACTAAGTAAGAATTTTCAAACTTCTTGTGAAGTTGTGGCTGTTACTTGGCATTAAAACCTCATCACTAGCCTTTTTCCACAGTTAAATTTGTTTTTATGTTCCTACTCTTTCTCAAGAATTGTCCCTATTTATAGATTAGGCACATGATGATAGATTGCTCCTGCTGCTGAAATACCTTCTTTTGCTTCTGAACTTTTTCTGAAAGAAAAACAAAACAAAAAACCCAACAGTCATTGTTTTAAGTGTGCAGGTTACCCTCATGTTGGTTTTTCAACTAATATAGATCACAAAATAGAAGTTGTCTTTCTCCGCGATTCATTAACTTCGGTGTTATGAGGACAGGAACGTCTGAAGGCCATAGAAGGCAGGGTTTGTGTCGTCCCATCAATTGTTTTTTATTGATTCATTTATGTGTGTCTGTTTAGATAGCTATCTTCCGCTCTCTTCCACTTTACTTGGGTGCTGTTCAGAACAAGGATGAAAAGGAGCCAACTACTTACAAATTAACTTGTATTCACTCTGGGCCAAATCCTGCAATACCCTGATGTGGACTTATTTCATTGTGTGATTTTTTCATAATTGTACAGAATCCCTCTATTGCATTGAGTGGGGGGCTTTTTTCCCTGTAGAAAGTTACTCAATTTATATTAAAAACTTAATTTTGCTTATGGGAGAGTGTAAAGAAAGGACCTTCTAGAAACAACCATTTAGAAATATTCCCTACTTGAAAATAAATAATTGTTTCATAATTGGTCTTTCTTGTAAAGTAAAAGAGTAACTTTGGCTTTGACAGATTTTTTTTTTTTTCCTCACTTCTGTTAGAAATGTAATGATCAAAATTTTGGTGAATGCTGTAGGAGATTCCTCTGGGTGACATAGAACAGTCTGGGTTTATGCCTATATAAAGCTTTATAGATTGTTTCATTCTGGTATCCAATTAAGATCATAAAGAATATAGTAAGTATATAAATAACTGTATGCAACAGTTAAATTCAAGTAGTGAAACAGCTTTTTATTACCACTGACAGATTTTTAGAAGTTTTATCATCAAATGCTTGAATTAATATTTTTTTATTGACTTTCAAAAGAGATCCTGGGAGGCATTGCTGTCTTGTGTCAGCAGTACTGATAAAGAAGTTGGAAATATACATGAAGAAGTTACTAATTTTGGAGGCATCGGTGTTCGGCTATTTTCTGTATCATGACAAAAGATTTTACATTAATGATTATATGTTTTGAAAACTATACTGGGCTTCAAGGCTGTGCCTAATGGAGCAGGTCTTTTACACATTGTTTCTTCTCTATCAGTGCATCAAAAGAAGCAAGGTTTGCTAAAAAGTAAAAGCAGAAGCTGCCATTTTATGCAGCTGCCTACACTAAAGGGGACAAGAGAAATCATTTTCCTGTTGTGTCCAATAGTTTGGTCACATCTCCAGGGAACTTTCTGTGGGTGATTCTGAATGCAGATATCTTACGATTTACAAGTGAGATTTTTGCTCAGCAGGAGAACAATATCAGCTTTTGTGTGACTGGGGCCTCTCTGTGCTACTGGCTTTGTCTGCATCTGTCTGTCCTGAGTCAGATAGTTCTCCAGGCTCATATCTTTTGGCTGTTAATTTAAGAAGTTTGTTATGTTATTTTCACAAATGGAATCGTTAAGGTAAGTGTTGTTATTTCTGCAAGTATATCTGTGATAGAAGCGCTATGAACTTTAAGAAAGTTTATTTTGCCTTTAGCTGGCATAACACATTGCACACATACAGTTTTAGCTAGATGAGTTTAAATAAATTTTGGAGTAGCTATATGTATCATTTCTATATGTGTAGCCACTTCTTCCCTTTCAAATTTAATGTATGTTCACAGTGGATAGTTTCATTTATATTCTTAGTGCGTATATTTCATGCATACTGATTTTTCAAGAGAATCTTGCTTTTATTGTCTGTTATCCTTTGCTACTAATGGTAATGTTTCAAAGGGACTTGCATTCGTGCGCACTTCAGAGTTCCCATAGTATTTCTTTTGAACTCGGTCATCCAAACAGATTTGGTCCTGAAGTCCAGACTTTTAAGGAAACATATTTTCTCTTTTGCTAGAATGAATGTTGTTGGGACCTCAGTTTAGCCTCTTAGTTGTCTAGAGTTTTCTGCTGGATTTGTTTTGGTTTGTTCTGTTTACCCTCTCAGAGCTGGATGCTGGGACGGTAAATTTAAACTACTTTTGTAAAAATAGCAATTGTTCAGCAGTATCCAGCCATGGCTGACACTACAGTTCTTGATCTGAAAATGTTTTAAACTCTTCATAAATTTATCCCTGATTTGCTCTTTTTTGAGAAAAGTGTATTAACTTAACAATTCTGTTATATACTTTGATAAAAAACAAATTAAGAGACATTTGATTCTCATTTTCAGGATGCTTTCATTTCCTTCATCCTTTCTTGTCTTTTAAATCATGAATAGACTGCTGAAATATCTGTCATATGATATGGAAAAAGTAAAACCAGCATCTGTGTATAAAAAGCTTAAACATTTTCCCGAATCCTCTGATTTTGCTATGTTTTGATTTGAATAAGAATGGCTTTCTATGTGAATCGCGCAGTGTGGTTCAAGTTTTTTGGATCAACATTGTTCCTTAGCCTCTTGAATAGTGATTGTTAAAACTAATAATTAGAACATGTTTTAGTGAAAGATGAATACATTTCTTTTGCAAACAGAGGTCAAAAAATGTATGTGTGCTAGATGTCTTGCTAAACTCCATCAGAATGTGTTACGCTTATGTGAAATAATCCTCTCTGATTTTTAAAACACCTTGTTTTCCTATGTTTAATTATTCTTTACTTGATATGTTTGTAAGACAAAAACAAATGGAAAATATTTGTTTGAAAAAAAAAAAAAGAAAAGAAACTATGTTGGCAGGAAAGCACCTTGCTATTTGGGGAATCAAATCTGGCTTTTATCCCAGTCTAGCAGAAGTAGCACACTCAGCCCCAGGGAGTGGGAGGGACTGTCTCTCACACTGCAAAGGAAACTCCTTTCCCAAGTAGTTTAGAAGGAGCAGTGAGCAAGCCTTAGGGAGAACTGTTTGGAGAATTCCTTCAGCAGGTGGGCTAGATGTGTCACCAGTGCAGCATGCTTTTTCTCTAAAAGGTAACTTCTCTGGAAAGCCATATCTGAAAGAGCACTAAAAGCAGGGGCTATTCTAGAATTTCTTCTGCATTATTTCATAATAGTTCTCTAAAATACGTTCCATTTTCAACTTCTTCAATATCATTGCATTTCATTTTCTGCATTCCTAGTATATGTAGATCACTATGCTAGGCAGCATCATCTTCTTGTTTTCATGTTCTTCCTGTTTCTCTGTCTTACATAGTCTTTATAGTATCTTATATAATGCTGTTATATGACTGGGTCTCTTAAACACAGGACTAATACAGATAAGAGCTAACATTAACTTTATATTGATTAAGATTCATTTTTGACAAATTTGTATATCCACCACTTTCCAACAATGCAAAATTCTAAGCTGGATTGCATAAGATTGTGATAGTTGCTCTGTTGCACTTACCCTGTTTTTTTCCTAACTAATGTTCTGTCATTTCTGAATATAAGATGGTACTGATGTGATGAATCATCAAGTGAAATTCAGCTTAATAAAGTATGTACTTTCTATGAGAATTGTGACTTTTAGCCCATTCCTCTTGGCCTAATGTCATCTTCCCTGTATCAATGGTGTGTCATTGTTGAGTCTCTGTGCAGGTGGGTGTGTGTCTGTGTGCACCAACGTATCTTACTCCAAAATCAGAAATCCACAGACTTGGTTTAGTATGTGGAATTAAAAATTCCCTTGATTACAGTGTATTTTTATGTTACTGGGCTCTGATCTCTCAAAGAACACAGGAATACAACTCATTTGTATTCCTGGCACTGGTAAAACATTTAATTAACTTCACTTACACTGTTTAGAGGTAAAGACGATCATTTTCATATTTGACTCTACATTTTCTCCACTTCTTTTTATGTTGAGTGTAGTTCATTTCAGTTCCTTTTTAAAGAAACTAAAAGGCTACCTGTTGGGTTTTTTTCTTTATAAAACTTCAGATTCTCCGATACTTTTTTTTTCTGCAGGAGCTTAGGTCTTACTCTGACAAATGACAAAAATAAATAAATGCTACAGTGCCTTGGGTACAGTCCACACATCTTGAATAACACTTCTCTTCATTGGTGCTGGGAGCTTTCTTCAGAATATTTCAGTCTACACTTACTTTGAAATACTCAAAGGCAATATAGTAACAGCCCAGTAAGCTATGCTTCTATCTTTGAAGTCAGTCAGGCCTCACTGCCTCCTACTTCCAGTTATTCAAGTAGTTGACTGGTACATGTTGACTATTTGTACTAACAAGCAGCTTGCAGTATATTTTTACTCTCAGTCATTACCAAAAAAAAAAAAAAAACTGTATGGATAAGGAGAAACAAAAATGGTTCTAACTCCGATATTAGCACCTCCTCGTGCAAAATATGTTCAATGTCACAAAGCAGGCGAGAAGCTATGTTCTTTGCCAACCCTTTGTAATCACTGTGCATTTAACTAGTTTTATATGGATTCCTTATCCCCCTGGTATGAGGTTCATGTTCGTTAGCATCCTCTTTTTCAAGGTGGGGATCTAACCCCAGGTAATCAATTTAGTTGATAGATTTCGGAATGGAACTTATTTAGGCTTAACCTAAATCTGTGATTCCTCTTATAGGTTATTAGTCCACACTGGAAGTAGGGGAGCAAGACAGGGGCAAAGGTTCTTCTAAGGGGTGTATCAAGGTGTTGGCCATGTAACATAACTCTTTCTATAGCCCTTCCTGTGTTGAGAATTAGTCTTACCTGGTGCTTATAGAATCATAGAATCAGTTAGGTTGGAAAAGACCTTTAAGATCATCAAGTCCAACCGTTAATCTAATACTGCCAAGTCCACCACTAAACCAAGGCCCTAAGCACCACATTGACACATATCTCCAGAGATAGTGACTCAACCACTTTCCTGGGCAGCCTGTTGCAATGCTTGATAACCCTTTCAGAGAAGAAATCTCCCCTGGTGCAGCTTGAGTCCACTTCCTCTTGTCCTGTCACTTGCTACTTCGGAGAAGAGATCAACCCCCACCTTGCTACAACCTCCTTTCAGGTAGTTACAGAAAGTCATAAGGTCCCCTGAGCCTCCTTTTCTCCAGGCTAAACAACCCCGGTTCCCTCATCCGCTCTCATAAGACTTATTCTCAAGACCCTTCACCAGCTTTGTTGCTCTTCTTTGGACTTGCTCCAGCACTTCAATGTCTTTTATGCTTAATTTTATCTGATCAGCTGCTTGGTGTCATCTTTAAAAGGTGTTTTGCCTTGTTTTTGTTAAGATCAGATTCAATTAGATATCTGATGCAGAAAAAAAAAAATTACTATGTTATTGAAATAACAGGATTTTTGTGTCCATGAAATTACAAATATGTTGAAGTATCTTGTGAAATAATGATCTAAGCCCATGTCTTTCACAACAGTACTACTGGTACATTCCAGGATGAGAGTGAATTTTTTTTATTCATTGGTACTACTGAATTTCATTGTGTTGATTTTCCAGCTGCTGTGCTAGTGTTCTTGATACTGCTATGTGTAAAGCAGTACCTTCATCTCATCCTAGTTTTACTTCTTTCATCTTTCCAAAAGAAGTTAAAACTTTTGCAATGTGAACAGAGAAAAGTCTGGTTTATGGTACAGGCATGGAGTTGAGACCCAAAAAATACGCAATGGTTGGAGGCAATTGTGGCAGGGTTCCTGAAACAGGAAAAGATTAGATGATAGACTGAAGATGTCTTGTAGTGTATAGAGAAGTACTAAAGGGTCCTGGATATCTGCAGTCTGCTTGTGGCAGCAGAAATTGAAGGAAAACATCTTAGTCTACTCAAATCTAAATAATTTCTGGTTTGTCACTATAATTTTAAAGTGTGGCATGTATTTATTTTAAGATTATTCAATCCCAGGCTTTGCTTTTCACACTTTTCAATTTAATATAACATATGTTTACCTAGCTATATCACATCAGATCTAGTATTTTACTAAATTACAACCTCTTCCTCTTTGGCAAGCCATATACATGTACTGTCTGGCATATCATTTAACATCTGCTATCACTTGTTGAGAGCTGCAGCTTCTACAGTCAGTAGAATTATGATGAGTATTATTTTTCTTAAAATGTAAGACAAATTACTAATTTATAGTCCTAATTTATAGTGAAATGTAATATATTGTGAATTATAGTGAAATGTGAATTATAGTGAAATTATAGTGAATTATAGTGAAATGTAATATAAATGTAATAAATAGTGTCAGATATAGGAGTCTGGATTCATGGTACATGAATGAGGCATTTAAGGGCACCTGAAATTAAATAGAAGGAAATATTGTCTTATGTGATTTTAAGGAATGGTATAACTGTTTATTTTCGGTACTTCTGTGACAAAATTAAACAAACAGCCCACGAGAAAAAAAAAAAGATAAAGAAAAGAAAAAAAAAGGCAAATCAAGAGGCACAATTTAAAAGGATGGTTGTGGAAAAAAAAAACACAAGCACCCTGCAATTTGTTTTATAAGAATATAATCCAGCTCTTTTACCTCTGAATTGTGTAGGCTTTGAATTTACAGAGTAATTGGATAGCACATACAGTTAAAATTTGCTCATGCCACATGTATGCTGAAGGTAAAAAGTTAACCCCTTGCAAAGAAATATAACATACAAGTCAGATATTACTGAACATCTTGACACTTGACCACATTGTCTGAAACAGTATAAGCATAAGCATCTCTTTGAATGTCAGCTTTTAACTATTCCAGTTTAAAAATAAAATTAGGTCAAAGATTGGTTTAGAACAAACTGTAGAAATATTTCATGTTCTATGAAGACTGTGCTTTATACCTCAACCATCTAGTTCCCCTGGTGTTTTCAAGCATACAAAATAGGTCAATGCAAGATTGGGATGATAAAATACTGAGTGGTAACGTATGTAGTGCCACTTGGATTCTTTGCCTGTTGCCAGCACTGGCAAAGGGCTGTATGTTTTCCTTCCAACTGTCATGTAACCAAATTGCTACCAATAGACAAACCTTGTGAAAGAGGACTTCTTTTTGGATTCCTTTTTACCTCTTGGATTGCTACAAACGCCATGCTTATATAATCCTTTGGCCACACACATCTTAGAGGTTCGGGGAGTGCGTTCTCCCTCTGAAAGGAAGCCTATGAGCACTTCAAGGTGCCACCTTAATAAAACAGATACAATATCTGTCACTTTCTGGCCTTTAATTTACATTCATCCTCAGAATGAACCTTGATCAATTGTTCTTTTACTAAGACGCTGTTCTGGCAACTCAGTGGGACCACAGCTGACCGATGGGCAGTGTTTGTTGTCATATATAGCACACTGAAGGTCAAGGAATTTTATTCTAGCAGCTCTTGAAGTAGATCAGTTAATATCTTTCCTCACCACTAAGAAACGTGTAGTATCCTTCGTGTGCATTAGAAAAGTCATTAACAATATGGTAACGTATTAAATATTTTCCAGTTGGCATTTAGCTTTATTGGTATGTCAGTTTTTCATGGTCAGAACTTAACATTTAGTGTATGAAATACAATGAAATTTGTCATTCTTACTATCTAGAAGACAACTGTTTGCTAGTCATATGCAGTGGGAATGCAACTAATACATGGAGAAAAATGATTTGCCTAGTTGCTTGTGTTTTCTCTCCTCTTGTCTTCCCCCTAAAAGTTAAGTTCTTGATTTAAGTGAGGAAGAAATATGGAATGGTCCCAAAAAAAAGGAAGCAGCTTGGAGTTGAAGTTGAAATTCCATAGGGTTTATTGAGTTTATCTGGCATCATTTTTTCTTACCCGTTTCTGTAGGTAAAGGCATAAGAAAATCTGGTTTTATGTTCATTTCGGACATGGGTAGCGGCAAGTGTAACTTTGTTCTACGAGCAGCACATTATGAATATCTAAGAATACAGATGACTTTTTGAAACTAATTACAGTTGGCCTACATTTTTCAGATAAGTGTTCCTCTGAAAATTAAAATAACAATATGTGTATTTCAGTTTTATGACATAATCAGAATTAAAGTGAAATTCGGGTTCTCCTTGCTACTATAATGGGGGGGGGGTTTACATAAAATATAAATTATGTGTTGCCTGAATGTGAATATGTGGAACGAAACTGAGTATTTCAAATTAGTATTACTTCTGTCAGGGTTACTGAAAGACTGAATGCCTGAAGTAAGCTGCAGTGATGGCAGCTGTCAGTCGTGTAGCATGACAGAAGCAATCACTTGTAAGTTCAGACAATGTACTGCTTCAGACTGTCTTGTTCTGTGAATAGTGTGTCAGGGAATCTTCATTTCAGGTGATAAACTACTTCCTGAAAACTTCAATAGAAATAGTTTTGTTTGCTGTTTAATTGCACAACATTTCACTGCATAAGGAACTTGGATTCAAAGGCTCATCATACTCCTATTCTGGATTAAGCTTATCACACAGAAAAAAAGTTTGAAGCTGTGAAGAGCTGTAACCTGTAATGCTCTAGAGGTCACAAAGTAGAGTCTTAAATATGCTTCAGACTTGCATACAGAATGGAGATGTAATGTGCTGTAGAACTGTGGTGGGAAATGAATGTTAGGTCCCTGATGCTGGACTGGTAGCAGAGAGCTTCAGGCACAGTCCTTATCAGTGAAAAACAGAGGGTTTAAAAGAACAAACTGTAGTTAAACTAAGTTGAAGATAAACCCCCGCTGACTGTGACCTTGTTACTCAGTGTGTTTTCCAGTACGAATTGTTACCTTCAGGGATGTGTTTCCTTCTGGGCATAGAATCCCAGGGAAAGAGGCACCCATGGGAAGGTTATAACATTTTGCATGGAAAAGGAGATGTGAAACAGAACTGGCAGAAGAAGGAATGAAGTGGTCTATCAGTTATCTAACTGGCACTTTAATCATAGCACTTTTCTGATATTAGTGCACGTGAATATTACTTCATTTGGTAGGTCATGGATTTCTTTCCGACTTACAGCACACGAAATCTCTGAGGTGAATGGATTACCACAACAGGGAGCTGTGAAAGGTAACAGAGCAACAAGCCTTTGTTAGTAAATTTGCTGTGCAAGGGGCAGCACCTCCAGCCAAGAATTTTTAGATGGTACAAAAACCTAAAAGTCCTCTACTATCACTGTGTTGTATATGGTTACATTGTTCAGAAAGCAAAAGTCAGATATATAAGGGCATGTTTTAGTGATTATTTTTTGATGTTTTGTTTCAGAGATATAATATTTGAGGTTGACAACTCAGTATACGTCTGTCTGAATTTTAACTCAATCCTCATAAAATGTGTATTTGTGTTGAAATATCATAGGGTTTTATGCTCTAGCAGTCCAGTAGCTCTTGTTTTAACAAAAACTTCTTGTTGCATTACAGAAACATCCAGATCTTGGATAAATAAAATGCTTACTTATTTCACTGTGTGATCTAATTTTGATTACATTCAAGATAAGACCAGACACTGAGGCTAAATTTCTGCCTGTGATGTATCTCAGTTTTGCAGTGTGATATTGAATGGGGGTTGTGTTCACACAGTATCCTGACTCCTCTAACAGGAAACGGTTAAAAGGGAATTTCTGCACATCTGAAAAACTTGTCAGAAGATAATAGTTGTTTGTTTTGACTTTCCTGGATGATTGTGGATTAGGCTTTGGGCTGTCTGCTTTTAAATATCAGCAGAAAGTAGTTCCCTTTACACAGGCAGAAGACAGAAAGTCTCCTACTAAAACTGGTCAACTCAGCGACAGGACTTGACTTGTGGGTATTCTCTTCGTAGCATTTGTGTTGTAGCATGCAAAATTTAAAGCAAAACTTGTCTTTTTAAGTAGTACTATTCTGTTAATTAGCTGTAATGTCCATTTATGTTTGTTATATCAGGCTTTGTTGATATATTACTTGTGAGTGTTAAGCTTTTCTAGAGCAAGCTTTTAATTTTGGTGTTCTGTGTAGCAAATGTAACTGGTGCTGAAGAGTGAGACTGAGATGCAAAGTATTCAAAAGTCCAGCAATTGCAAAACTTACAATTGTTATGATATTTTACAAGTTCTTGTGTTGGGTTTTGTTTTGGTTTTTTTTTTTATTGTAAGATTTATTTTATTAATTCTTATTAGTTGGGGGGTTTTTTTAATTGTTATGTTTATGCTCATTGCTGAGTGAAGTTGTTGGAGGTTGGGCTACTGAGGTGAGGGGACAGTGTTATTTACTTGAAAAAAGAGCATCCCAGCAAAAAGAAAGCCTATCATTAGGGCACCTACTGATTTTGCCCTTCTGAAAGTCTCTTGGTATTACATAGAAAAGCATTCTGTTGAGGACAGTGAAAAATGAACCAGTTCACTCTTGTTTCACAAGAAACCACCTTTGGTTTGGTCCCTGAAGGATTTAGAGTTGCAGGGCTGCTGAAAGACAACAGCATTGTAAACAGGTTGGTTTTCTGTGATTAAAATTGTGTAGCTGACTGCACGTAGTAATGGTCCTGTACCACAGGAGTATATAATAAAGCCTGTCTGTAGCTGTCATTAATGTTTACTGTAATCTATGATGTGTGCAAACAGTTTTCATTCAGAGTTTTCTTAAACATTTTGTAAAATAATGGTGTAAGGTGTGTTGGAGTCTTATGTCCAAGGAAGAGAATTTTCTTTTAGTGTGTCTACATGAAACCTCTAAAATTAAATGCTTTCAGAGATGAATTATGGAGCTGTAAATTTCCTTCTTCTAAATTGCTTCTGCTCTAGCTATTGTTTAAGTGCAATAATATTTGAAAAGTATTGCAAAACAGTCGGTTTAGAAACAAACTTTTTTTTTTAATGTCAAAATAAAATTTTATTAAAGAATTGTGGAAATGGTATCTTGAAGAAATTAAAATACAAAGCAAGCACAGAGGTGCTTTTGGGTTTACTTATTATTTCATACATTATTAATTTTACTGTCTTGGCTTTCTGTTCTTATTTTTGCTTTGACTACATAAACAGTTCATGTAGAAATAGTACTTCTGCTACAATCTCGTACATAATACTATTTTACTTTTTTAATTATTTTAATAACATGTGAACCTGAACAAGATAAATGTTTCTTGGGGTATTGCTGTGTACATAATTATAGATTTGAAAACGGTCTTGTCATTTTACTGTCTTCAGTGTTTACTGATTGCATTTGCCTTGTGCACTGTAATTTATGCCACTGCTCTCCAAAATAATTTACTGCATTATAATGCATTATATCAGAGAGAAATTGCATGACCTGACCGAAAGGCTGTTTCCAGATGAGATGTGAAAATAGACACTAAGACAGTTTGATAACAATACTGGTTGTCTCCACTAGGAAATTTTTCTGTTGCTAACATCAAATATCAGTAATAAATACAGATGTTTTGTTGTTCAAAAGGGATTCAAAACAGTTGTAGGTCAAGACAGTGTTTACCAGCATTTCAAGAACAAGAATATAAACCTAAGTATTTGTGGCCCATCGATAAAAAAGACAAAAAACCCTCCATATGATGAAAGCCACAGCCAGCTCCTGTTTTAAAAGTGATTTGCAACACAGAGATAGTAACAGCTAGCTGAACATCTACAGTGTGCTTCAAAAATATTTTACAGGAATAGACAAACTACATTTTTTGTAGGTCCCATTGTAAGCTAAAAACTCCATGAATTAATTTGGAGTATATCAGTTCAAAAATGTCTTGCTTCCTTGCATGCAGAGGTTAAAGTAATGGTAACCCAGTTAAATAAATTAAAAAGTGTATTTCTTCTTTTTCTTAAATCAGTATACTTGGGTTTAGTTAGGAATCTACCACTTAAAAATGCATTTCAAGTTGGAGAGGTTCAAGTTTCTTTTCAGATTTATTGTGACTTTTGTTTGCTTCTTGGTTTTTAGACTTAAGATGGGACAGCACTTTAGAAAAAAATTATACTCATGGTAAAAATGTAGTGTGGTATAGACTGTTTGCATAGTGTTTCCATTAGACCCTGGAATTAGTGCCTTCCACTGTAACGAGCTTTGGAGATTGAGTAACCAAGAACATTCTATAGAAGAGATCTGCTCATGGTAGTGAATACCTCCTTTATCTAGCTGAGGCTGTCTTCAACCTCCAGATCCTGTGGCTTGAGTAATATATAGACTTTAAGTGTTAATGCAAATCTGCTGATCTTTCTTTTATGTACTGTCAAAGTTCCTCCTAATGGTTTGGTGCCTTGGAAGCAAATCTCAGTAAGTAGCTGTCCTGGAAGATGAAATTTAAGTGCCATGCTTCAGCATGAAGGCATAACAGAAGAATAAATACACCCTTGTTTAGTCTGAACTTTGCCTTGATTTCTAAACAGAAAATCTTAGAAGCACTTTGCTTCCAACTTTCCTTTTTGCTGCCTTCCTAATCTCAAAAGATAACTGTCCAGTGATAGCGAGAAAAAATTCTGTAAACTGCTGGTTGTTTTGCATGATGATAACATAGTGGCTTGAGTGAAGTCAGCAACTTTAGTGACTTTAGCTTTTAAACAATTGCTAGTAATAACTAACAAAAATATTTTCATGCTAACTTTTCTGTAATTTCATTAATCTTGAACAGGATGTGTGTGTGTGACTCTTTTAGAAAAATACATTCAATAATATTCCTGTTGGGTATACATTTTCAACAGCTTCTCCTATGCTTTAGTCAGTACCCAGTGCTTGATGCAGTTTCTTAACAAGTGTGTAAATGTGATACTTAATACTTTGGAGTTGCTGGAGTTTGGGTAGGTTTTGCTTACTTAATTAAGAAACAGTAAAAACAAATAATTGTGTACGCACCTAAAGTATCTTCTGAACTATAAACTAGCAGAAAGCTTTTATTTTAAAAACTTCATCAGTGGCCAGGACAGCTTGAACTGTTGAGTATAGCCATGTTTTGGCAGCATAAGATGAAGTTGGTTGTGGAAGAAACTGATTTAGCTTGACTTTTATACTTTTTTTTTTTTTTTCCCTGAGATAGTGGTGTCACAGAATGGCTTAGGCTGGAAGGGACCTTAGAGATCATCTAATCCAAACTCCCCACCATGGGCAGGGACACCTCTCAACCAGACTAGGTTGCTCAAGGCCTCATCTAACCTGGCTTTGAACACCTCCAGGGACGGGGCATCCACAACCCCCCTG
Source organism: Ceryle rudis (assembly GCA_033439905.1). NCBI lineage: Eukaryota > Metazoa > Chordata > Aves > Coraciiformes > Cerylidae > Ceryle > Ceryle rudis. Next base: position 22,964 of record JAAGNO010022391.1, read on the forward strand.
GGCAATCTATTCCTGAGTCACACCACCCTCGTACTAAAGAACTTTTTCCTAACATCCAATCTAAACCTATTTTCCCTCGTTTCCAGTTTAAAACCATTTTCCCTCATCCTATTGCTGGACACTCTTGTGAAGAGTCCCTCTCCAGCCTTCCTGTAGGATCCCTTCAAGTATTGGAGGACAGTTATAAGGTCTCCCCCAGACTCTTCTCTTCTCCAGGCTGAACAATCCCGGCTCCTTCAGCCTATCCTCGTAGTAGAGGTGCTTCAGCCCCTGGATCATCTTTGTGGCCCTCCTCTGGACTTGTTCCAACAGATCTATGTACCTCTGAGGGTGGGGACACCAGAACTGGATGCAGTAATTGAGGTGGGGTCTCAAGAGATCAGAGTAAAGGGGGAGAATCACCTCTCTTGATCTGCTGGCCACACTCATCTTGATGCATCCTAGGTTGGCCTTCTGAGCTGCATGAGTGCACTGTTGGTATAACTGTCCTGCAAGCAGTTCTTTTTTGGAGATAACATAGTTTCCTCTTTTTGTATTTATTCACATACGGACTTGAAATGTTCAACATGTACATTTGATTGTTAAGGAACACAAGGAAAATAACTATGATGTTGGATTGTATTTATTGCAATTTACATCTCTTCTAAAACTGAATGGTATTTCACATAAGAATAGGGCACTTCGGTAGCTTGACAGGATTCCCTTTTCCAAACATCCACGGTTGTCCTCAGTCAAGCAATGGATCTGTAAGTTTCTCAGAGGAAGCTTCCAAGAACTCCTTGCTGAGCAAGCCTGTATGGGGGATTCTTATCAACTCATCCTTTACAGTGTTAGGATTTGCTGAAGGTCTTGGAGTCCCTGGTATATCTTGTATGGGTTTTTTACATACACTCTTTTGAACTTTAGCTGAAATTTTAGTGTTTCTGAAGTTGAGAGATTACACAACTTCCTTGGGCAATTTGTTGCAGTGTTTCACCACCCCCACTGTGATAAAAATTTCTCTGATATCCTAAAAATAGTTATTTGTATCTTTTTTCTGTCTTATTTCAAAGTAGTCTAACATAAATAGGAAATAACTACAGTCATGACCATCTTTATATATTGTTTGAAACGTAAGTCAAAATTTTTTATTTGAAAATAGTATTTCTTACAGTGACTAGTTATTTTTAAGTATACATTTATTCCTTTAAAGAATGCACAATCTGTTAGGTTTGTATGAAAGAATGTCGCATTTGAAACTGAAGATGGATCTTTCTTCTATTGTGTTTTATATAGTTGAAGGGAGTTTTTTAAGGGGTTTTTTTATTATTTTAATGCTTAACCTGGAAGGTTTATGATTTACTATTTAGGTACATTGACAATCTTCTGTCCAACAGAAAATTCTAGTCAAATAAGTGTAGTCATTTTTGAGAGTGCTTTCTCAGAAACATTTCTCTTCTCCAAAGACTTTGGCTTTTGTAGCTTTCATCTTCAAGAGCATTTTCCCATATTCTGAGGTTTATTTAAATTACTCTTCAAAATGTTTCATTATTTCTTTTATTCAGAAAAGTAGAATATGCAGTTTAATTTTATTTTATAGCAGAATATATGACTTACAGCATTTATCCAAGATTCATAGGATCACTTCTAGTAGAAGAATATGGTTTCTGTAAATCTGTGGAAAAAGCATGGGAGGTTCGCAGAATCCCTTAACCTCTTGAACTTTCCCATGTCATCCTCTGAACTCTGAATCTATGGCACTCTTCAAATCAGGAAATGTTTAAAAATGAAAAGCCAAAACCCTAAGCTGCTAGATTTTGTATACAAAACATCTGTTGGTCTTGCAGTTTAACAATCATCTTAATCATGGTAACATAAGCAGGCTATTGTTAGCGCTCATCATTATATAAAGTAGCATACGATTTCAGTAGTTTGTTTTCTTGTTATTTCAGCTTTATGACAAAATAAACACAAAATCTTCACCACAAATCAGGAATCCTCCAAGTGATGCTGTACAGAGAGCCAAAGAGGTAAAAGCTTTACAATATATTTTTCACTTTGTATTTGTAACGGAATGCTTTTTTCTTTGTTAAGATGCTAATATGTATTCTGTTTTATAATCTGAATTATTTCTGGAGTTCTACTGTAGCTTACTTAAGTTACATAACAAGTTGCATAAACTTGCAGTATTCTATTATGTCTGTAAGGATTATATGTATTACTCAATTTCATATTTAGCCTTTGCTGCAACAGTAGCTGTATTAAAAGAAATACTCCTGTTGGGTAAACAGGAATATCTTTCATATTCAGTTTCTTTACCTGCATCAGAAGATTGGTGTTCATGTGACCAAAAAAAAAACGTTTCTAGGTATCAGCTTTTTTAATTGAAAAAACAAGTTTATTATAGGTAGTTCTGAGAAGAGCAGACCTAGAAATGCAATGAAGGTGGCCCATTAAGACCAAAGATAACTAGACACAGATGTTCTTATTTTTTTATACCTGAACAAATAGTATTTTATTTATTGCAAGTAGTAAAGAAAATAGTTTTATTACACATTATCAGTAAAAATAAGTACAGCTGTGGGGCTAATGTCATAAGAAAACACAGTTTGTAGTGCTATTAAATAGTGCCTATTAAAACACTATAAAATAACTGACGTCACACAGATAGACAACCTGAAGTCCTATTCTGCAAAATTTTCTGGCAGTGAATCCTGGGTGGTGCTTCCAGAAGCAAGATAATCTGCTTTCATTGTCCAAGTAGTTGCATGTGAAAGTAAAGGTGTAAACATCAGGTTACAGGCAAATGAGTTAAAGCTTTTTTACTCCTTCCTCCTCTCTCCTCCCAGTGAGAAGCTGAAGTATGGCTCAGTTTTTATAAAATCTGGAGCTTGGCAGTGGGGTAGCAGATATAACACCTACACTTCATTTCTTTAACAATTTCATTTGTGGAGAGAAAGTTTTTTGAGCATTTTTCATCCTGCTCTTAAACATGCTCCTTAATAAATCAGGACTGTGTGCTAAAGTAGAAATTGGTGTGTGTGACCTATTAGCACTTCATTTCTATCTCCATATATTTAGTTGTTGGAGGAATACTCTCAAATGAAAAAAAAAGAGCAACCACCAACTGTATCTTGCAAATTTCTGGTTTAATCTCTCTCAAAAATAAAATTGAAATTAGGTATTTTATTCTCTAGTCAGTGGGGGGGCAGGGGGTGGAGTGGCAGGAGGCACATTCTGCTCAGCCTTTTCCTGTCAAAAATACTCTTTTGTATAATCAGTTTGAGATATTCTGACTGGGAGGGTTTTCATTTGCTTGATTAATAGCTTTATTTAAAAGAAAGTTACTACGAGCATTTTTCTTGCTTATTTTGCAGGTATTGGAAGAAATTTCATGTTACCCAGAGAACAATGATGCAAAGGAGCTAAAGCGTATTTTAACACAACCTCATTTCATGGTAAGCAAATGCTACATTTGTTTGCTTTGTTTTTTGTTTGGTGGTGGTTTTTATGTATTCTTTATATTAGAGAACTTAAGTTCAGTAAGTTCTCCCAAAAATCTGCAAGTGATGAAACTGCACACAATACAATACACCTGTTTATAAGTATTTCTAATCTGCTAGTCTGACAGAATAGTTACTATTACTGCTGCTATTGGTCTCCATAACTGTACTGAAAACTGTCAGCAGTTCGGAATAATCTAATTATGGAGCAGTTTCACTGTCTTTTTGAGAGAGCACTGTTGCAGTGCTTTCAGTGTGTACATCAGGTCCTCATTAGCCCAATTGTTTTACTTGCTGAGTCATTCCTATTTCATTGCATGAATTGCTAATGCAGACGTTGGCTTGTACTCAACATCACACTGGTATGTCATGGCCTGGAGATGATACCTATCCTGAAGTCTGTAGTTCTGAAGTTCAACATTTAACAGGAATACTTGCTTTAAATAGAACATAAACTGAAG
>JAAGNO010022391.1:27006-43686 GCA_033439905.1 Ceryle rudis
ATTGCAAAAACATTGGGCACTGTGGGGAAAGCGCATTTTTGAAGCATAAATTATTTTCAGAATAGGCATCAATAAAAATGATTGTGGCATATCAAAAATGTATGTATTAAATCAAGTGACAGGAAAAGTGAGTTGGATATCATCTTTTATAGGTATCTCTATTCCTACCTGATATCCTCATAATTTTAAAGCTATCTGTTAGAATTCTTTTGCTGCAATTCTATAAAAACTTATTTTTTTATAAGGAATAAGCTGCAATTCCGTAACAAGTATTTTTGATGAGGAACAATTTCAGAAAGTTAGCCTGTGGCATCCCAAGCTAAATTGCTAACTGGTGAAGTCCCATCCCTTCTCCCCATGTTTCATCCTCTCCCTTGCAGTTGCTTTGACATTCATCTAACACTGCAGTTTGATATTGCACTGTGCTAAACTAGTCAAAAACTACTCCAACAAAACAATGATCCATTCAGCAAAAAGAATTAGAATTAGCAAAAAGATCCATTGGCAATAGAATTCCACAACTGGAATACTGCCAGAGCCAGAATGAGCAAGGGGACAGAAACCTGCAGTCTGGGTTAGAAAGGAATGGCACGAAAAAAAAGCAGCAGTTAAATTAGTGCACATTGCTGTGTAACTGTACTTTCAGGGTGCAGATACCAAAGAATCTACAGGTGTCAGAGCCAATCCCATCCTCTCCCATCATTCCCACTCCTGCTCACCGATGCACAATTTATAAGGTGACAGACCTTATAAAGTTAATCTTAGTAAGTGGCATTCTGCCAACTTTCCTTCAGAGCCAAAGCCTTTAAAATAGATACTACTAGGAAAGGAAATAATTGTATAAAACAATATTGGCAGCCTATACTCAACATGTTTACCAAGCATTGTACAGAGCGATACTAGGGTTAGTAAGTTGCTAATGCTCTGATGCACAGAGACTGAAGCAATAAGGTATAATAAGTAGGGTCGTGTGTGTTAACACCTGTATGATAAGAGACTATTTTACTATTATTGATATTATTATGTAATGTGTATACCTAATCAGAAGACAATGGAGTATAGTCTGTCTGATTTACTTAAATACAGTGTTGGTGGTTTAGACTATAGGCCTTTACAGAATCAAAGCCAATAAAGAATGAGTTTGTAGGTACTCTTATTGGCACTGAGGTCTTCAACAGCTTTTTCTTGCTTTAGTTTTGGTTTACCCTTTTGTGCCTTATAGGTACAGGAATAAATTATTAATTTAGTCTGTATGTGCTTAGCATTTCAATTTAAATAAATGTATGTAAATTTTGCACAATTGTCTTTCAGCAGATAATTAATTTTAAAAGTCTTTGAAATATTACCAAGTATTTATTTTGTTATGTACAAATTTCAAGTTTTTATTCCATTACACAATTTTGACTAGTTTCTCAAATGTGCCCGTTTTATCTGTAAATGGTTCTATTATATATGTTTAGTATGTGGCAGCAATTGAAATGTTTGCTGTATTAGAAGACTTTTACTTAATTACATATTGAAATTTTATCCATCATCATATACTTTCCTATGCTGTTCTTTGCAGAAAATGATGCCTCAATATATTAAAAAGCAGTTGTTCTCACTGAATTTATTTTCAGGAGGATTGTCATGGTCTGTGAAGGAAAAAGAGACAGGAAAAAAATGGAAATTATCAAAATTAACAAAAAATCATGAAAACAAGTATTTTTAAGTCCAATAGCAGTCTTTATGTTAAATGTTTTCAATATTTAAATTGAGCTTGTTCTACTTTAATATCTGGTGTTTCTGAGTTTGTGTTAATTTTTGTTAACACATTCAGAAGTCATCTAGTATAATTATGAACCTTTAAAAATGTTCAAATTACTATATTTTAACCTCTTACAAGGAGTATATTATTGATAAATATATAGTACAAAGTAAGGCATGTATTTGATGTTAAACAAATGTAAGGCCCTGAATTCATAGAAAATGTAATATTAAAGCATGTAGAGTGTAACAGACACAGGCAAAAGCATGAAGCTGAGTAAGTAGTTTTGAGTAGATTGTGCTGAAGGAAGCACAGAAGATTGTCCTACCCTGCAAAGCCAAGGCCACACTTGCTTCTAGTATGGATTTTTTTTTTGTAACAGCCAGAGCTAAGGCATGATTGCCCATGGCCGCTCTTGTCTTATTTGGGCCAACTGCAAGCAATTTTCAGATACTAGAATGAGAATTAAGCTAAATGCTTAAACTCAATTAAATAAATCAAATTGAGAACTGATGTAATTAAAACGGTTTAAATTACATATATGGTGCAGGTCTCTTAATATAAAATGTGACATCAGTAGTACAGACTAATGCAGAGGAACTGTTGCAAGCTTCAGCAACAGTTGACAAAATAAGATGAACGGTTGACAAAATAAGATGAAAAACAGTAAATGCAGATACAGGTTAGTATTTAACTAAAACCAGTATTTCAGTAAGTGGTCTTGAAACACTGGAAAAACAGGAGGGAATGGGGGCAGAGCACTGCTAGTTTAGGGATTTCTATTCTCTGGGGAATCTCCCTCTCTGGAGACTTCCAAAAGCCACCTGGACCAGTTCCTGTGTGATCTACTCTAGGCGATCCTGCTCTGGCAGGGGGGTTGGACTAAATGATCTTTAGATGTCCCTTCCAACACAGACATTTGTTTCTATGTTTCCAACCCCTGCCATTCTGTGATTACATCATTATAATGACGAATTCCCAACTATAGTATGAAACTGATTGGAGGAAAGGGAACTTAAACTATTTATGAACAGTTATAACATGGTATACTTTAGGAGTGCTATCTTGGGAACAAATACAGGATTTTTTAGAGGCCATGAAAATCCCCTTTCTGACTTGGATTTCACTTCAGAAATACTGCAGTGGTGGCTGATATCTCCACTACTGTAGAAATAATGCAAGAACTAGTCTTGATTTATCAATCATTTATCAATCCTTATGTGAGAAACCCATCCATTTGGATATAGAGGCAGCACCTATCTCTGTTCCTCGATGAGGAACTAGCATTGTTCACATATAAATTTTATTTCATTTTTGGACAGAAACAAGCCAGCTATAATGTACTCATTGTTAAGAGTTCAATGCAAATGTGAAATGGACATGGTAGAGGGCCCTTCAAGATATGCTGGAGAACAGTGGAATATTATACCATAAGAAAGCCTGGTACTATTGAATAATGCTTTGCAAATGTTTACATTTTGCCCAACTTTTGTCTCATAATGCTGTGTTACACTTTCTACAGCCATATAGTCTTCATCTCTTTGCCTTAGCTTATATGTTCTTAATACACTTATTATCAAAGATAATTAAATGCATTTAATCAATTATGTGCTGTACCATTCTTTGCATCAGGAAGCAAAGTACAACTAATGAAGTAGTGCTTGAGCAGTTTGTTGGTTTAGGCTTCAATTTTTAGCAGGCATTTGCAACTAAGTGTGGTTGTGCTGGGTCTATGCTCCAAGAGAAGTGGAGAATAAGGAAGTGATAACGCTAGTAAACAAGAAAAAACAGTCCTTTGCTTCTCCAGTCAATACAAATCCACAGTCTGTCTTTATTAGAATGAAATACCACAGGATCCAAAACCTTTCCATTTTACTAGAGTATTATAGAATAGTTTGCTCAGAAAGGTAGCTTCCTAATTCTGTGTCTAGGCACATAAAGATGACTTAATTCTAACACCTTGCAGGTGTCAAGAAGATGGGGGAGAGGGAAGCATCATCATTCCCATTGAGTTATCTACATTAGAAAATCAGGTTTACGCATGCAGATTTTAAAGGCTATGTACATGTGTATACATTTGCAATATGCTGAATTTATGTAGGACTCCTTTAAGAGAAAAGTTCCTATAGAGAAAATGAGGCACAAATATCTTGGATTTCCTTTAATTTCTGAAAAGCTTTAAAAATACTTTTATGAGTGAGTGGTATCAGAGATGATGGAAGTCTGATATTTTGTTGTCTTAATCTTCTCTAGGCCTTACTTCAAACTCATGATGTAGTGGCACATGAAGTTTACAGTGATGAAGCGCTGAGAGTTACACCTCCTCCCACCTCTCCATACTTAAACGGAGATTCTCCAGAAAGCGCCAACGGCGACATGGATATGGAGAACGTAACACGAGTGCGCCTGGTGCAGTTCCAGAAGAACACAGATGAACCAATGGTATGAATGGAACCTCAATATTATTCTTGACTCTGTACTGGTAAAGAGCAGTATTACCATTACTTTAGTGACAGTTTCTGAACTTTGAAATAGGCTTGCCAGTATAACTGGAATGGCTCAGCAGCCATTGTGGATACTTATCTTCGTGTGTATATCCTTTACTTAAAATGCTATGTGAGCGTTCTTACTACTGCTGTGCCACTATAGCCACTGTTGTTTAAAAAAGTAGTAATAGCAGATCAGGCTTTAAACCAAACTGGACACTATGCACTTCAATACTAAATTATATTCTTAACAAAACAGAATCTTATATGCTGTTATATTGAAGTCTTGCATCTTCATTTATAAATTGTATCTGTTTCCATTGCTCCTACTTCAGTTGCAAAGTTTTTATTTTTACCTTAAAATTTATACCATGGCTTCCAGCTTTTAGGAAAAGTGACTGTTCTTAACCACACAAGAATCACACTGCTTAATATTTTATTTTAAAAGTATAACCATTTATTTTTTCTAGGGAATCACTTTAAAAATGAATGAGCTGAACCACTGCATTGTGGCAAGAATTATGCACGGAGGAATGATTCACCGGCAAGGTAATCATGTGGCATGAATAGTTTTGTCTTCGAACAGTTTTGAAGACCATTCTATACAAACTGTGTAACAGTACCTACTCCTCATTTTGATTGCTACTGTTCCATAGTAGTGTGCCTCTGTTTCTCGATGGACTCTTGTTAACTGCCTTTGTTTACCTTCCTGTTGCAGGTGTCTGCCAGTGTTTTGAGATGAGGGCCCACTATGTTTCATTTAGGTCTTAATTAGGATGATGGGAGTATAGCTCAGTAAGAGATTGAAATGCAAATAATTGGAGTTGCACTTATTTACTCCTCTGTTTAAAACAGAAAATCCTTAGACTGCTTACAGTATTTTTCCTTGCAAAAATGAAAGACCTTTGTTCAACAAAAAAATTTAAATTTCCCCTTATATTTCCACACAATTTTTGAGGATCTTTGTACTTTTGATGCTGAGGCTTATAAAAAATATGTTTGGAAACAAGCATCTTTTGCGCCTAGAACTTCAGTCTTTACTTTCGGCTTTCACTACTATAGCAAAACCTGCAAACATGAGTCTTATCTCCAGTCTACTCCTCCTTTCCATTCTGTGTGTCTAGATCAGATGTGAAAAAGACCTGCGCTTTGTCCCACTTTAAAACAAATGATCTTCCCTGCTAGGTTGCTAGTGGCAACTTTGGATTGCACCCTTAAAAGGATTACTTTAGTTTTTCCACTTCAAGATTTTTTTTCTTTGGATGAACACAAAAATTTTCATTTGTCAGACTAAAGTTCCTTCTAGCCTACTGTTCTATTTCAAAGGAAGACAAACAGGTAATTAGGAAGACAAAACGTAAAACAGGGAAAGGGTATAGCAGTCCTTTCTCTGATATCTCGACTTCGTCTCCTTGATATGATCAAACCTGTCAAGATGAAGGAAAGAGAAAACTTTTCATACAAGCAAAGGTGCATTTCATAGTGTCTTCTACATTACTTTAGAGGATCCTCTGAATTCAAATTGATTTGGCTTCTAAAAGTGAACTTTAAAAGGACATTGCATTAAGATTTGCCGGAAGAATCTTGTCTTCCATCTGTTTCACATGACTATGTTCCATAATGGAGGTAATAAAACTTCTAAAATTTGTTAAAACCGGGTAAAAAATCCAACAGTGTTCATTAAATCTCTGTTCTTTTCTCTTTAATTATACAATGTCTTTTATTTCTAAAGATTTGAGAAATGTAGCCTATATTTATATGTGCTTCATTTAACTAAGGTAGCTCTTGTGCCTGTAGGTTTAGTTCAAAAATGGTTTCTACTGCAGAGTTTCTGTAGTATTGTCATCTTTTTTTAAAAAAATGTTTCTAATTTTGTTAGTGCTCTAGATACCTCTTAGCTTCTCTGCTTCATTCAATGTACCTATATTTAGAATATTTTTACTGAGTAGAACAACACAAATATAAGTTGACTGATCTCATTCACAACATGTCTTTGAATCCTATTAACAGGATTTGTGGCTTTTATTTGTTTTGGGGTTAGGGGGTTTTTTTAATGTTGTTGTTGCTGCTGTCTCCTCTTGCTGTATGGAAAATTGCCAGGCAATAACAGCAATGATTAGATAATAGATCTACTGGGAGTGTTACAGGAACTGTATAATTTCAGGTCTAGCAATATTAAGTACAAACTGAACAATGCCCAATCATGAAATAGTAGCTGCTGTGAAGTCTGCCTCCTGTCTCTATGCCAGCTGTATTTAGGCTTGCTGATTATAGTTGTCCTTATTCAAAAGGTGGAGGAATTAAGTGGGAAGATAGGCTTGTAAAGGTGCTGTCTACTTGCACTTTCCAGAAGATTCAGCTCAATGAAAATGAAAGACCAGTTTCAGTTACTAAAAATTCTATTTCTGTTGACTTGCCTGCTTTTTTTAGGATAAGTGAATGAATTGTCTCTTAGATCTCAGGCTTTTAATTATGTCTTAGTTTTCACCTTTGTCTCTGTGCCTTAACTTAGCTCAGTTGTCCATTCACTTTTTACCTGTGGATTCTGTTTAGACTACTCGCACAATAAATACCATTTTCAGGGGATCTGCATATAGACTGAGTTCTCAGCAGCTCTCAGTATCTTGACCCATGCATTTTTTGCTGCTGACTGGTTTAAATGTGAATTCATTCTTAAGAAGCATTTAAGAAGAGGTCCCAATATGAAATTTAAAAAGGTTTCCAAAGAAGAGGGAGGATTTACTGGCTGCCTGTTTAACCACACCAGAAAAATGGCAGTTGTATATTGTCTATGCAACATTCTTGAAGTGACTTAACGTAAAACTCAGACCAATATTTGAAACACTGATACCCCTGATAAATTTTATTCATTTGTAACAAAATATATGTAATGACTTGGTGGAAAATATGATGATACATCCATAGCCTTTCACTTCCCAAGCTACTTTTTTTTTTTTTTTTTTTTTCTGCAAAACACATTTCTGAACAGAGACTCCAAGAATTTGTTCTGTCTTCTTCCTAATAGGGTAGGATTTCTCATACTTCTGTGTAAAGCAAGAGCACACACTTCCTAAAACTGTCTTCACTCTGACTTGCAAAGTCAAAGAAGGAAATCATTCACCCCAGAAATACATCTGTTTATTACAGACATGTTATACATCTGTAAGTGTCATGAATAGCTTCAGTTATAAGTAAACACTGCACCGTCAATAGAAAAGGAACAAAAAGCAACCAAAATTAGATAATTAAGTGTAAGTGTCATGGGAGCTACAAGAGGTACAGAAGATTCTTTATTCAAAGATGTCAAGAATACTCTTTTCTAACAAGAGTATTTATAAAGAGTAGACGGTTTCTGCAAATAGTAAGTCTTTTCCTTCAGACTGAAGATGTCCTCCCATGACTTATCAGTACATCCTCTCCCCAGAACAGAATGACCATCTACTCCTGAATGTCCATGCTTTATTCCCAACTTTTATGTATACTGCTCCATTCCAGCCATGAACAGAGCAATAGTCACTTCTGTCAGAGCAACAGAAATGGAAAATACACCAGAAGAGGGGATTTTATTTAAGTGTGCTATTGAAATGATTTGCTACAGGGATATTACAGAGTCTGAATCTCATTCTAATATTTAATTCCATCTGATTTATAAAGAATCTTTGGCATTATTCAAAATATACTATTCCAAGGCATATGCTCTTTCCGATTCAATATTACTGTTTAGTAACAATTACACTCACTTCAAACACAATTTAATGTTGGAAGATACACTTCATGCAGGGCCTCTTTTTTTTTTTTTTTTTTGGTCATTAATATGCTACATGTGGACTAGATTAATTTGAAATTCAGGTGCATTCACATTCAGAAACTATTAATTGTGATAATTTTTCCACTGAAGAGTGGAAGAATTGTGATGACTCCTTTTTTGTAATTTCACTCTCAGCAGATCAGCTCCTGTAGAATTGTTCAGAGCATTTAATGTGGCTGAAAGGCTTACTCTTGAGAGTACTAAAAGTTTTTGTAAACTTTGAGCTCTCTCCTCTATCACTGCCAAGTGAGCTTCTGTTTCACAGAAGAGAGGCCAAAGGGAATCATAGCAACAGAGCTTTTCAGGGTTCTTCTCCTTGGTTCAGGCTCTGCTTCTGTTTAGCAGCCAAACAGTTTGATTTTCATACGTTTGTTCAACCGAAAGTTTTGCTTGCATGGTATTCTTTGGAAAAAAATGACTGTTTGGGTGGAGGAAAAGAATTTTAAGCATTCTGGTTTTTTGACTTTTTTCAGGTACTTTTCCATAGATATGTTTCCATTTCAGGAATGTTTGCCAGTTTCTCTTTTTCCAAGTAAGAGTAATTGTATTAGATACAGTGGTTATATTAGATACTGGTTTTAGAAGGTGATACTTGCACAAATTATTTAAATCATACAGCAGAAAGAAATATATTTGAACTAAATGGTCTTGTCATATTTCATTATATATGAAAACCATCTTCTAGCTAATAATAAACCATGGAAGTATTTTTGGAGAACTGCTGAAGAATTAGGTGGGCTTGAGCTACACAAGTGAGAAATTATCATCCAGAAAGAGCCTTCTAGGTTGGTTCTAATTCTGGAGAGAATTTATTCACTTGCTGCATCTTCCCTTTTGAGCTTTTGTAATGGCTTAGGGCCTTGTACAATGCCATTCTCACCCCAGCTTCAGCAGGACAGTTTATTATTTGGCTAAGCTACATATATATTTTTTTCATCATGTGACATTGTAGATAGTCATACCAATCATATATACACTCAGGCTGAAGAAAGTGTGCATACAGAAAATGCATACTGTAGCTATAGCAAATCAGAATCAGAGAAATGAAAAAATAACATCAGTCTGATGGATAAAATTAAGGCTGCGTCCAGAAGCCAAACTGGATTAAGTAGTCATCTGATAAAATACTGCTTGAATATTTCTGTTGAACATTTTCAGCTGACTGGTTGCAGGTGAATTTCTTTTCAACATACAGGTTTTTGCAGCATCCTTGTAGAGACTGATGTTTTCCCCATGTACTTTACAGGGTGCCTGTGCATCTCATACTGGTCTATCGACTGCGCTCTGAAGGACAGATTCCTAATCTTTGGTAGCTAATACATAGCTACCAAAGCCTTTTTCTGTATCTAGCCAAAAAACCTATTTTAATGTTGTTTCATATTTATGCCTTTGTATGCATATTAGTACTGTTATATAATTATCTCAATTTGTAAAAACATGTTTGAGGTGATTGTGTGTTTTGTTAACTCCACAGGTACACTACATGTAGGGGATGAAATCAGAGAAATAAACGGAATCAGTGTGGCAAATCAAACTGTAGAACAACTACAAAAAATGCTTGTAAGTGCCTGAAACTTTTCTCATGTTCTTTCTAAAAGTGCCTGTCTTTCACATAACTTTTGTGTAATTGCATTGCGTGACTTCTCCTTTTTCTTCAGTTCTTCGTAGCCTGCATGTGCATGTAACACACAAAGTCATCCTGTGTTCAGCTGTTAAAGCCCTATATAGGCTTTCCCCTGTTTTTTAGTAGTGGCTTCTTTGCACCTTATACTCTAGACTGGTAGAAGGCACCTCCAGGTGTCATTTATTTCATTTAGTCCCACAGAAAAGACCATTGACACCCAAAATTCGTGACAGATGTATTTCTGCCCAGCTATTCTGACCTCCATTGAGTAATGGAGGTTCCCCAAACTCTCCAGGCAGTTGACTTCAGTGTATAACTCTTCTGCATTTTAGAAATACTTTTCTAATGTCTGAGTTTCCTTTGTTGGTAAAGATGGTAAATCATAGAACCATTCAGGCTGGAACTTCAGGAGGTCTCCACTTCAATCACCTGGATAAAGTAGGGTCAACACTGAATGCAGCCCAGGTTGCTCAGTACATTGTCTATTTAAGCCTTGAAAATATCCCAGGACAGCTGCCTTTTTGGGCAACCTGTTCCAATACTTAATTATCATCATAGAGAAAATTGTGTTATTTATATATAGCTGGAACAACCCTCCCTTCAATTTATAACTATTGTGGCTCATGGATGTTGATGTTGCAAAGAAAAAAAGATATTTTGAGCTCAGACAGCCTGGCTTTTGGCAGGAAAGCTCCATCTTGGGTCTTCTTATTAGAGTCAGTTTGATATTCTGTAACAGTTGCAAATTTTTCTGTATGCAACCCTAACCTTGGGATCTTTGATGATATCACTAACCCTTTTATAGTGTCCAGAACCATACAGAGAAGCTTAAGAGACTCCAGGCAAATAGCATTTTTTTGGCTCAAAATAAGCCAGCAAAGAGAGATGGGGGGAAAACTCCAAGATCACTTGAAGATCTGCTTACCTTCCTGCCCAGATTCAGTCCTGCTGTTGTCAGTCATGTGATGGCACTTATATTCAAACTTATATAAGTGAACAAAATATGGCCAAGGAAATATATTGCCACAGTCTGCTTCTATTCTGCAGTTACTACTTGTTATGAATATTCTTTTACTGTAGTAAGTGCAAATTAGCAGACCCCATGTTCCATTTTCATAAAAGACTATTTGTTATATTTTTGCCTTTAGTAGAATAACATGAAGCTTTCCAGAATCTATGAATACACTTTTGCTATTTAACAGGTATGATGAAAGGGAAGAACATGTCACTTTAGTAGCAAAGACTGTGTGGATCACAAGAATATAGCTACAAAGAAAAGATTTAAATGGAAGAAACCTACATATCTCTGAATCTCTCACCTTAAAATACAGCTGCAGGTTCTAGGCATTTGAAAACTGGTCAAACAAACAAGCTAATAATATATTATTATATTTTAGATTAATGAGAGATGATTTAGCTGTTTGTTTATAAGTTAAATGGTAACTTAGCCCTAGCATTTTAGCTTTTCTGAATATTTACTTTAGAAAAACAAACTCTGTTGATTTCCTTTCAAGCATTAGTGATTTGGTGATTTTGGAGATACTCAGTGTCACGGTCTTTAAAGAAGTGTGTCTCTTTTTGCAGAGGGAAATGCGTGGAAGTATTACCTTTAAGATTGTGCCAAGTTATCGCACGCAATCTTCGTCCTGTGAGGTAATGAATTTAATGAGCCATCCCATTTTTTCCTCAACCCTGTAACTAACTGCCTGCTGATGGCTGAATGTTACTGCTTTCTGGGAAATTGTTTCTGCCTGTCCTGTTAGATCACGCACACCAATTTTACAACAAAGATAACGGAACATGAGTAGGTCCCACCTGCCTACTCAGCCCTGCCTTCATATTCATCTCATCAGCACCTTAACTAACTCTTTACAGCCTATTTTGAAAATAAAAAAGGAAATGGGGTCCTCAACTCATGCATTTAGAAAGACCCTTTAAAAATTTACAGTTTAAACTCATTCTCCAGGAAATCTATTAAAGCTCCTAAGCTGAGGAACAATCCTCCTTTTCCTAGGCATTAAATATTATTTTACTGCTTTGGGCTGTTAAGGGTTAATTGAATAATCTGTTTCTGTTTAACCCTGTTGAGGTAAATTTGTGGTGGTTGTCTGTAACAGTTACATGTGGCTTAATATTATGTTTCCATGAAAAAAATGGTATTTATCATTACAGAAGAAAAACAAATTTGGAGTTAGTTCTTGTTGAACTAGAAACTTGGCATTGTGGTTTTTGCACAGTAAGATTTAATTCCCTTCTGCTCACAAAGTTATATTCCAGATTGCAACTGGAGGGAATTAAATTCTAGAAAATGGCTACTTGAGAGATACTGTTCCAATTTAAGCATACAGATGGCATATGCACTATGTAGCTGATGCCAGTCTTTCTGTGCCACATACTTAACTGTGCAAACAGTTCCCAAATTAGAATTCCAAGAGTGAAATCACAATCCCTGTTGAAGTCAAGCACCTTATCTTAATTAGAGCTGTGATTTCACCCTAATGGGTTTAGTGTCTCAGCAGATGCTAGAACACGCAGAAACTGGCGTTGTGATTGTCAGAACAGTCTGTTTGCAAGAAAAAAAGTCACTGCTTTTTGTTTGCCTTCCATGGTTATAACAGAAGTCAACAAGAACTAAAAGGTTTTAGAGGTAGAAGGTTTGATGTTTGACAAATTTTCACCTATAAGGCCAATTTTCTTAAAAGGTATAAATATGAAAGCAAAAGTTTTTCATGAAATGCAAAGGCTTCAAAAAAAAAAAAAAACCTCAAATAGAAAGTCCAGGTTGTGCTAACAAATTTATGTATTGACTTCTGTGCTGTTAATAGCCATAATAATAGAAGTATACCTCACTTCCCAGTATTAAAATACAGAAACCTGTGAAACTATAGACCTGCTGGAAAGATGATAATTTGGAAAAAATAATTCAGGATACAATTTGGAAATAATACCATTAGCTGTCATTTTAGTAGTAACAGGTCATTTTTTTTTCTTAGCTTTGTGTCTTTAGGTTCTTCATGTCTATTTCACAGAAGAGAGGAGAATGGACTCTTAGCTTCTTGTGGAAAAAACAGTATAATTAGAAATGTGTAATGAAAGACAGAGGAACACAAAACTTGTCTAATTATCATACATTTAGCATTCATTTAATCAGAGATGGTTGAGTCTGTTGCACCTGCTTGGCCACATTGTGACTTTGGCTAGATTTTCAGTTGTTAAAAGTGTAAACAAAAAGCTAACAGTTTTATATCATTCTATTAAAGCATCACTAGTTGTTTGGTACAGAGAGAATTTTTTTCGCATTAATTTTTCAGGATTGTGATTCAGATGATGGATCAGATTCTTAACCATTGATAAAGGCTAAAAATAAATGTTGAATAACATTGCTAAGACACAGAAAACTTTCTTCTCATGCTTGCTAGCAGGATAAATTCAGAGATATTGGGTCTTAATTAGCTAAGGTAATTTCTGGCAATATTTCAGTTTAAATTTATGTTTGGTTCCCCTCCTCCCTTCAGTCATGGACTGGTGCTTGCATAGTATAGTTTTACCAGAAGAGGGATATAAAAAAGAACCAATAACTGGGATTTTTTTGAGGCTTCTACCATGATCACATCGTTGGAATGTAAAACATGATGTTAATCTTGAATAAGCAAAACTAAATATTACTAGAATCAGAGGTGATCTGTCTTTTATATACTATATATATGCCTTTATACACAACGGTGAGGGGAGGCATGGGATGTTATTTTTTCAAATAATAGATTTACTCTTCATTTGCCATATTTTTCTTCTTTTTTAGGCCTTTAGGAGAAGTATTGTAGTGGTGTTTTCTAAATATTAAGCAACTTTTGCATTTTTAGGCAAGTCTTGTCCCTGTAGTATGTAATGGTACTTCAGTGTCATTAGAAAGTTTCAAAAATGTCAAATCTATAACTTTCAGGTTTCATAGGGATTTGTGGCTTTTCCTGCACCCATGCCTTCCATTTCATGGAGGAGACTTTACTTGAAAATGTAATACTTACAACTTAACTTGTATAAAAATTTGATCAGCTGATCTACTGTGGATGACCTGTTTAGTCACTGGTGTGGCAAGTGATATGAGTTACTCAGATACCAAGATAACACAGTGGCCAGGATGTTGTGTTTACAGCTTCAGATGCCCAGGAAGTTACAGACTTCAATAAATATGAACTTAAGTAATTATTACAACACATTCTTCTTATGGCTGCATATGCTGTTTATATGCTTCAGCCTGTTGCTCTAGCTGCTTTTCTGTTCTTATTTTGTCCTGACAAAACACCCCAAATAGCTTCTTACAGTGTCAGATATGAGAGAATGGTAGAGGAAGTACTTTGTCTTGTTTGGGATTTTTTGGTTTTGGTTTGGTTTGGTTTAACAAAAAACCTCCTTATAAACACTCTTTACATTTCAGATTGTCTTTGTGAAACACTTAGGTTGTTTCATTAAGAAAAGACTTTGTGAATATGAGATGTTTAAAATCTGGTGGTAATCAATATGGATTTTTTCCTTTAGTCTTGCAATGTCTCCATTAGTGCTCAGACTGTAAGACTTTTTATAGTCTTAAACCTTTTTTTACATCTGTATTAAAAAGACTGCTGGAAAGCTTCTTTTGGCAAGATTGAAATTCAAACATATTTTCAGGTCTGGGGAAAGTCTCTTTTTTTTTTTTTTTTTTCTTTCTTGTGGATTTGGCAATAACATCATTAACCCAACTGTTCTTGTCTGTATCTAATTTGAGCAGGCGACATCCAGTAGACATAATTGACCTCTATAGGATTGCATCTTAGATGCATTGATTTATCATTCATAATGCAAAGTTAAGAACAAGGAGTCAACAGGAATCTAGTTTTGCCATCATTTGGAAATAATCATGATTGTTTCTGCTAAGGCTTCATCTGTGGTGCTTTAACTGAAAAGCAAGAATCCAAAAGACTGCCATTTTGTTATTTGGCTTGGGGCTAGACAAAGTTGGGAAGTCTCAATAGTCAAGTTATACTGAAATATGATAGTAACACTTCTACAGTACTCAATTATTGGATCCTCCAAGTGTTTTTCTGTTCTTAACCTTTGGAGAACTAGAGCTTTTTCTGATTTACTGGAGAAACAAGCTCACAATCAAAGCTGAAGTTTTTCATTCCAGTTCTAAGCAGTCCTAGCATTGTACAAGAATCTCTCTACCCATTGGTTTGTCTCATTAGACTGTGCATAGTACAGTTTTTCTCTTTAACTTTTGAGTTTCATATTTTTTGAAAGAAAGACCAGGTCCCTAGGAAATTAA
This sequence comes from Ceryle rudis, assembly GCA_033439905.1. Classification (NCBI taxonomy): domain Eukaryota; kingdom Metazoa; phylum Chordata; class Aves; order Coraciiformes; family Cerylidae; genus Ceryle; species Ceryle rudis. The sequence continues at coordinate 41,971 of JAAGNO010022391.1, forward strand.
GATGCCTTTGAAATTGTGATCAAACTGCCAAATTATTTAAAAATTGTACCTATTGATTAGTTTGGTAGATTAATTTCATACAATTACTACTGGAATCACTAATAGAACTGAAAATGTGTTTTCGTCAGTATGTTACGATGAACATTTGCTTTGAGTAATGTGATGTCTCCTACTGAGATTTGTTGGAGGAATACAAATCAAAACATTCCAAACAAAGAAAATTTCCTTCAAAGGGAGAAGCTTTCAAGAGAGTCCAGAAATAGTGGCAGTCTCCAAGTTACTCTAAACTTGTTTTTCTCCAAATTACTTGGGTGTTTGCATAACTTTCCAAAGCTTTCCCTTGCTAAACCATCACTGACTAGCAGAAATTTTTCACCTTTTCTTGAAAGTGAGAAAATGGCACAGATAGAATTGCAAAGCAAGCAGAAAATCTCTTTATAAAAGAAAGGATTCACTGCTTTTTTGAAAAAAAAAGTATTTCCTAGCTGCTATTTGATAAAGCATGATGCTGACAATCCCATACACACACAACAAAAAAAAAGGAATAACAATTCCTTTGGGCTTTTGTTTTTTTCTGATTTTTTTTTTTTTTTCCTGTAATTAATAGTTTGCTCCCATTTTGAGTATTTTAAACTTGTTATACTGGAGTGATTTTGTAAACAGAATTAGAACTGATTTCCCCCAGTCAGTTATATGTTGCAAATATTTGTGGGAGCGAAATGAGCATTTTGTTCTTACATATGTAGCAGAAGTATACAGACCTACATACTCTGAACTGCAGTGATTTTGCAGACATAATATTGTGAGAGCTGTCCTCAACTGTTTTAAAAATAAAGCAACCATGTAGATAGCTACATATGGAACTTTCTGTGAAAACATAGCCACAAAAAAGTGCAGTTCTATATGAGTTTGTTGTACATCAAGTATAAAGGCAGCAAGAGGAATAAACTGTTGCCTGTCATTTTAACTTTTCTTGATGCTTTAAAATAGCTATGAATGCTATCACATAATTAGTATAAGTTTGAGAAGATTAGCAGAGCACCTTTACCTGATTAATGTTGTTTGAACAGTTTAGCTTCAATTCTGGTTTTGAATTTGCTCACAAAGGGCACTTGTGTTGATAACTGTTTTCTTTATAAATGTTTTCTTTACAACTGTTTTGGCCCTTTTTTTCTGCTATCCTTGATGTTATGCAAAATTACCAGACATTCCTAAACTGACTTTTGACATGGAATATCATATTCCAAAATTCCTTTAGGGGTAAAAGAGGTGTGGGTTTTTTTTTTTTTCCACAGCATGTAAGTGAATTATTCTATTTCCTGAAGAGATGACTCAATTGTCTTATGGAATTAAGTACTATACAATCAAAATGGCATGTTAAAAAGGTTGCTCTACAAGTCACTTCCTTGCCTTTGCAAAACCCAGTCAGAAATTCCTATTATCCTTTCTGTAGAATTTCCCAGCATGCACCCTGTGTCTGCTGTCTCCTCACTGAACTGTAGGACCACACTGGTAGCTGGAGTCAAGAGGTGGCTTTTTTGAAGTGATATATTTTGGCAAGGTTTAATAATTCTCAGCCCATAAGAATGTTGGATGCCAAAAACCTCAGTGTGCTGTAAAATGGCTGAGGAGGGAGAAGAACTTCCTTCTCAAGCATTAGCTTTTGTGTCTTTGAGGCACTGTGGAGACGTGTCTTTCAGAGTAGAAACTAGTCAA
>JAAGNO010022391.1:43786-93135 GCA_033439905.1 Ceryle rudis
AACTTCCTTCTCAAGCATTAGCTTTTGTGTCTTTGAGGCACTGTGGAGACGTGTCTTTCAGAGTAGAAACTAGTCAACACTGAGCTCCACCACATAGCTAAAAATAGGTTTAGAAGCATCTTTAAATTGAAATATGTGCCTCATTCTATTCAAAGTATTGTTCAGCACATAACTTTCAGGTTAAACCTTTAACGAAGACACCAGTATGGCCTTTAGCATTGTCAGCCACATGAGATCTAAGAGATCCCAGATACTCAGAAATAAAGCTACTTGATTTCTAGGGCAACAAAAAACTAGTTATTACCTAAGATACATCAAGATGTCAAACCTGAATCTTAAACTATGGAAAATTTTTTCAGATTTGTGGAGTTTGTAGTGTGGAAACTTTCACAGATGAAGCAGCTAAGCAAACAATTATAAGGCTGTGGATGTAACTGTTCTTTTAAATATATCTGTGTTCCTGTGAGAGTGTTGTGTTGTTAATGAACCTTGTGTCTTATTTCAGAGAGATTCCCCCTCTACATCCAGACAGTCCCCAGCTAATGGCCATAGCAGCACTAACAATTCTGTTTCGGTAAGATTTCCCGTTCCACACAGAGAAAGTGTGAAAGTTTTGTTGGTGCTCATCTGCCATTACTGTTATATTTATCATGTGGTCAGTGGAAAATTTTGTCCTGCTGATAGAACCAAGGCTATTACATATGTAACTCCCCTTTTTTTTTTTTTTTTTTTTTTTAAGGGTTTTTCCAACATATTCTTCTCATTAAAAGCCATATAGTGAATTAAATGTTAAACTGTAATGTGACGCTTTAGTCATTCTTAAATCACTTTTAGCAGTTTCCTCAAAACTAAGAAAAGGTTTAAAGTGGAAGTTTTATTTCCACCCTGAACTTTGGAAGTGGTGTTTCAAGAAAGAATAACTGTGCAGTTGGTATTTCAGGACATTTTAGACTCTTTTAAGTTTTGTGTTTTGAGAGCCCTCTGGAACGTGTACTGGTTTCCGCTATCTGAGTTAACGAATTGGTGTGCCCTCTGCTGTTGTGGTACGTGCACATACTGTGTGAAATATGAGCCTTGCCTGGATATGAAAAGCAAAAGGAAGTGGCTTTAAGCTGCACTACAAACCAAGCTATTATCATCACATCTTTAACACAAAGTACTTCTGTTTCCTATGTGTTCAGGTAGAAAGGTGCTGTTGTTCTCCTGTTTTTTTCTGAAGTGATATTAAATGTTAAAATCTGTGTTATCATTTGTTATTGTTTGGACCAATGCAGTAACTATACATGCAAGCTTCTTCAGTAAGAGTGCTGTCAATATCACAAAATCGTGGGACTAGTAAAAACATAAAACAAAAAAAAAAAAATCCACAAGTAACTACTCCTTTAATTATTACGAAATTGCAAGTTAGAAATTACTTGCCACAAGGTACAGTGCTTCTTAATTACAAAAAAAAAAAAAAAAAAAAAAAAGAAAAAAAAAAAGAGAGAAAAAATTGTGTGGATGAAATTTTTTGTGAATTACATTGAATTTGTAACATGATTAGTAGGTATAATCTTACTCCTCAGCACAATTAATCGCATTATACATTTCTTATATTTTTTTATATTTATAATAGACATCCTTCTCTTTTAAAAACAAGACTTAAGTATTAAGTGGAAAAGGCATCCACAGAAAGAGCCTCTTTCACTTGAGGGTGCTTTTGTGTTGAAGATGCTGAATTATTGATTAAAAAGCACATTCTTTATCTGCTTAAACTTTTTACCTGCTTTCTTCAGCTTGCTGCTAAACAGCCTGGGTTTGATTTTTCTTTAAGAAAAAGAAAGTATTTCTAAACATCGGTCAATGCTTTACACTTTTATCTGACTTACCATTTTATTGTAATGTTGTATGAATCACTAACAAATGGTGTTGTATACCCTTAAAAAGTAAAATGAAAATTTCTTCTCCTGGGTTGACTTTATTCTGCAGGACTTGCCATCGACAACACAACCAAAAGGACGACAGGTGAATAGATATCCTTCATGGGAGTTTTTGTTATCTTAGCTGCTAGTGAACATCCCTGCTTATCTTTTTCCCTCTCATATTCTGTATGTGCTGGACTAAAACATTTAAGCTTGAAAAAAATGTTCCATTTTTTTCATTTTTCGTTTTAACTCATTTGTTTGTTGCTAATTCAGAATAGCACTTTTTTTTTTCCCGTGTCTATATGTGTGAGAGTTACAGAGTCATTGTAAATTTAATTGGAGATACTGGTTTAGTTCAGAAGGCATTAATAAACTTACTGTTGTGCAGTGGCCTGTGCAGATTTTTGTCTTAGACAAAAGCTCAAATTTATATTTTAGTTGAAATGGAAACTAGCAGGGCAAGTGTCTAATACTCTTCTCTAAAACATTGTACTGACAAAGATTCTAAAGTTTGAGTTGGTCAATAACTAATTATTAACATTAACAAAGTTTTTCAATAAAACATTAAGGGCAGTTTCTATTAAGGGTTGGTAAGTCTGAAGATAGGCTTTTAAATTTGCAATCCTAATGCCCAGATTCAGTAAACTCCCTTAACTTGATTACTGTGACCTGATGGTAGTACATGTCATGGGCCAAAGAAAGATCTTCCCCCTCCAGACAATACCAAGAAATCCCTTGAGGGCTCTGCAGAAGATTCCCTTCACAATTTAAAGATTATTTTATTTTCTGCTGCCTCCAAATTAACACGTACCATCAAATGATTTGTGACTCATCTTCAGTAACTGCTCCATTTCTATATAGCCCTTCCAGAATCTGCCTCTGCATATTTAACCATGTACTCAACCTCATTCTCTACTAAGGGTTTTAATAATAACTCTTGCAGTTCCATTCAAAAGAGTCAATTAACTCCACGATCTGTTGACTTTGAAAATCTTTTTATACTACAGTCTTGTTAAGTTGGCTGAAATATCTATTACAACAATGGATTGCTCTCACTTTGTTTCCCATTTTTAAAGGTTACGGCTATATAGCTTATGGCTATATAGTTCTTTCAAGTTTCTGTTGTCTTCTGAAGTTTACAGCTGCCTGAATGTAGTCCTGGAAAGGCTCCATGAAAGACCTTCCAAGCTGTTGTGTTAGGTTTTCATTTGCCTCACACAAAGTATTTTTCCCAGGAGAAGAGACTGTGTTCAAGGCAATAACAGAACAATCGTGTCCTTTATACTTGGACCATTTATAGTTACTTGCTTTTTTTCAAGAATCTTTTCCTATTGAACCAATGTATTCTTCTGGTAGCTTGTAGACAGTAAAGGCCAGGATAACAGATAACATTGCTGTGTTCTATGAACTGTCATGGGGGAAATGGCTCAAACTGGAAGAGGGAGTTGAAAAATTAGGAAGTTTCTAGGTGCTAAAAATACTGCTTATGTTTCTAGACCTGTATTAGATGATGTTGAGGGGGAATAAGGGATTGGTTCAATACTGATTACTTCACAGAAAGATAATTAGTAAATAAACATAGTTGATTTCAAAATATCCTATTTTTCAGGTGATTAAAAGAAGTTAGATTGCTTGTCTAAACTCAAATACTCTGCACAGCAGAACAAGGGTCAGATTTAGTATATTAAAAGTTGAGTTCTCTGTTGGCATTATCATCTGATGCTTTCACTGTAAATAGATAAAAATGGATTAGTTACAAGATGGTAGTGAGTAGCCTCTTTGAGTTAATATATTCATATATTGGGTTGCAGATTATATTACTGTAGAAATAACCTTTTTAAGTGCCATGAATAGTGCTAACACTGCATAGTTACAGCTATTTTTAGAGCAGAATTTGAGCAAAGTTGAAAAGTGTTTGTAACAGTTTAAGTATATCACTTTGCAGTGTACAAGAAAACCAGCAGTAGAATATATATGACTGTCTGAAATACTATAGGGTGATGTCTGAAGTTCATAAACAGTAGAAATTGCCCATCTTGGACAGGACATTTAATTCCAGTTTTAAGGTCCTTGGATGCTTCAGGGCTGTAATTAGCAACCAAAACTGGAGATCACTTTTGGTTTTGTTTTTTAGGATCAAGAGGTCACTGACATACAAAGCAAGGATTGGTATATTATTTTAAATTAAGTCAGGATCTGAATACTCTCTGATAATGTTCCTTAGAGAATAACTTATGCAAATCACTAGTTTTCATTTATATGGGAGTAGACTTTTACTGAAAAACCCACATTCCTCCCTGGTTACTGTATGTGATAGGTGCAACACAGGACTTAATAAAAGGTACTAAAATTTCTATCTAAATTGTAAAGTTCAGTAATGTAGCCTAAGTCCTTTATACCATCCAATGAAATTTCCTGTCATACAAATTTTTAAAACACATCATGGGACTTCAGTTGGAAAGTACAGTACAGGTCAAGTTCTAAACTGCTGGCATACAGCCTGTAGTGATTCATGATAGTTAATATTGATTTGAGAGAGTCTCGATTTATTACATGTGTTAATTTTTTCTGTTCAGGCTTTTTACAGTATGTATAAGACAAGAGCTTTCAAAATAACATCATAAGTCTGCATTGTTTGCAGGGGCGGGGGGTTCTATTTCATTTCCAACTATCACTTATGCTTTTGCCATTCTGTTTCTTCCTTTGCTTGTTGCAAACAGTACATGTAACTACATGCACATATCAAATTTTCACCCGTTACTCTTGACACTGTACCAGTAATAATATTGCGGTGTCTTTTATAAACTCTTTCTTATAGATATATGTAAGAGCACAATTTGAATATGATCCAGCAAAAGATGACCTCATTCCTTGCAAAGAAGCTGGCATCAGATTCCGAGTTGGTGATATTATTCAAATCATAAGCAAAGATGATCACAACTGGTGGCAGGGTAAACTTGAGAACTCAAAAAATGGTACTGCGGGTCTTATTCCTTCTCCTGAACTTCAAGAATGGTATGACTTAAGTTTTCTATAAAAATTTAGCTTTGCTTTTATTTCTGTCTTTCATACTTATCATTGTTGTATAGTTAGGTTTTGTATAATTTTTCCTTTTTTAAAAAAAAGAAAAAGTTCATGCATTGCCTCAGTTTCTGTGGCCTTGATTCTTCTTGTATATGCATAGCATTAAGGGTTGCATACAACCCCCATGTCTGTGGTTACTCTAGAAAAACAGTGTTAGCAAGCATTGTTTGTGCTTTCTGGTATGCTATAGGAAACTAGGCCTGAAAGCTACATACAATTTTCTTATGTCAGAGGGTCAAATTAATCTCTCTTTTAGGTCCTAAACAGTGTTTTCATTAGCAAGTGCTGCAGGAATAATGTGTTAGCAAGTTGTCAAGAACAAAGGTCGTTGAGAGAGTTTTGGTGGTTTCTCTCCTTTTAATTTTTCATGTGAAAGCCAAAAAGTAGAAAGAAATCACAGCACAAAAGATTCCTGAATGACAGATTTGATGAACAGCAATGGTTCTGAGTCCTACAGAAGCAATGCAGAGCCTATAAAAAACCTCTTGCAGAAGCTGTTTAGTAAGTATTTTAAATGTATTGACACAAACTCCGTCAAGCAAGTCCTCAGCCATGAAGAAAGTTTATCAATGTGGATAATCTAGCCCAAAATATTTCATACAAGATTTTCCACGTAAAAGAGTTAAAGTGCTGTAAAGGGTTTAACAGCATCTGTGATACCTGAACTGGGTACGGGAGATTTTGCTAGAAGAGAAACAGAGGTAAACAAGACATTTCATTCCATCTGCAGAGCTCCCGTGCAAGCTCTGACGTAAGGGAGACACGGTAAACATTGCAACAGGAACACTTGCAATACTTCATCCTAAAGATCAACCTCAAAACAGTCACATAGTACAACTTGCTCTGAAGTAATTTAGATCATAGTGGTCTTTTCAGACTCCATGGTCTTCTGGTCTTATTTGCTGCAAAATTGTCTACAGCCATTTTAGTAGCTGCCCTTCCTCCCATACTCAATTGATTTGTGAGCCTTAATGACCTACCACAAAGAAGATACTCTTTATATCTCTTTATATGTATTTAAGTGCTTTTAAGTCATTAAAAAAAAAAAAAGATTTTGAAAAGTTTTACTGTACTCTTGTTCTATTAAGAAGTCTTTTTTTTCTGATTCATTGTGTGGCTTTTTAAAAATACATTTATTACAACAGCAGAAAATTTTTTCTCCTCCATATGCCAGGCGAGTTGCTTGTATTGCCATGGAGAAGACCAAACAAGAGCAACAGGCTAGCTGTACTTGGTTTGGAAAGAAAAAAAAGCAGTACAAAGACAAGTATTTGGCAAAGCACAATGCAGGTATGGAAACAAACAAATGAAAAAAGGTATCTTTATCAGGTTGAATTCAGGTTGCATTTTTTACAATCTAGACCTTAGCATTAATTGTTCAGCTGTAACTGTTATGTAAACCTAATGAGATACTTAGGAAAATATAAGTAAAACTCTAATTATGCCAACTCTGCTTGTTCTTTGCTGTTCAAACATCTAGCTTAATCAGTGAGAGGCAAGCTGTAACAAAATGAATGTATTATAATATCTCTTAATATAGGCTTACTTTGTTTGGGGGTTTACTTTTAAAGAAGCACTAGAAACCCACAGGGTATGAATTTTGCAATCTATATAATTGTACTGTGCTCTACAGAAGACTGTTCAGTAGCATCCTTGTTAATAGGTGTTTATAGTTATAGATTATATATGTGACAACATCATGAAAGGGCATTTTTCTTGAAGCATAACAGCTGGAATTGAAATGAGAGCCATTGCATAGTCAGCGTGGTATTTACAATTACCAAACAGAACAAACTGTGGAAGTTTATCCTCCTTGCAGTGTTCTCTGCCTGAATCCTAAGTTTTAGTTTTCTATTTAGAAAGCTGGAAAATGATTTGATTTTTTTAATTTTGGAAGTAGAAGTGTAGAGTAAGAGATCCTTGCTGAGCAAAATTCATTGTTTTTAGTGGTAAAGAAGGAAGAGCTCTTTGTTTATGAGAGGAATTTAGTTCTTTTCTTCTTCTAATATAAAATACTCAATGTGTTGAAACTGTTTCTATTGCATTTGCATTGATGTCACATACTGTGATGATAAATATGTTGTTGTAGTTCCTTGGGAAACTTACAAAGCTTTTTATTAGAATTAGAATTATTAGAATTAGAAGATACACCTGTCCAAATAGTGTAATGAAAGTATCTTCTATATTGCATTAATTTCTGGGGCTTTTTTCAGTTGCATTCTTGAATGCACCAATTAAACAATATAAACCTTCATTTTCACATTTCTCCTTACCCGTGCAATCTGTGTGCATTATCAGAGCTCATAATATATCAGTATTACAAAATTTGTGTTTACTTAGAAGTCATTAGAAAAGAAAATCTAAGAAAGTCGAAGAACAACAATTGTCATTTACAGTCCTTAATCATCACATTTAAGGTGTTCACAGTTAAATGTAAAAGCACTCATTACCCCGAAAACTCTTACAAGTAGAGATTGAAAGCTTTAACTTGTTTCCTTCCTTTTCCTGGTTTAACATTCTGGTTGTTTTAATGTTTCTACTTCACTGCAGTAGCACTAAACCATGTTTTTCTAATTATGGCCTTAACAAAAACTGTTGGGAATAAACTGGACTTTCTGACCTAAAGTCTTTGACAATACTGGTTTTAAGGTATTACCAATACCTCCCAAAGCACTGTTACTCCCTTTAGTTGTGGCAGTGTAACATTGTATGGCCATGCTGTCAAATGGATTAACTGAAGAACAACCCAACAGAAGACATTGATTCTTTTTTGTTTAAAGCAGATACATTTTGGTGATACAATTCACACTGTAACTACATAGTTAATTTCTGTGTGACTAAGCACAGTGCGCTACAAAGGAATAATCAAAGGAAAGAGGCATGGCCAAGGAAGAAGGAGCAGGGAACACTTTAGGAGCAAAACTAGCTCAAAGACTTCGTATCTGTTAAATCCCTGAAAGGAAGGTAATCTAGACTTTCCTATCTTGACATAGAAGGGACATTCTGGAAAAGATTGACAGGAACTTGAGTTGCACAGTTTGCCTGCCTTAGTGCTTGCCACCATCACTGCTGTTAGCCACTATACATCAGAGCACAGTGTTTGCCAAAAAAATTAGAAGCATGAACGTTAAAAATTATCATAATGGCCATAAAAAAACCCTGTTCTTTTCAGAACACCATCTGACACTTTCCCTGAAGAAGTCAAAAAGTTAATGAAAGCAGAGATTGAAATCAAAATCTCTCTTAGAAATGTTTATTGATCTTAGTGTCCTTGAGATACTAAAAGTAATGCCAGTAAAACTCCAGGGAATGATGCCAAATGTAGGAAAGAAAGAGATTTACAGAAATGCTGTGGTGCTCACATGAGTTTTAAGTTTAACCCGGGTGGTACTGAATTTACCTTCTCTGAGCTTCTCCATCACATCTGGTATTGTTAGTCAGAAATACGGCAACCCTGGCTCCTGTAAGCTTTCAGTGCAGCTGTCTCAGGATAAAAAAAAAGATCTTTTCTTCTATTGGATCCAAAATAAGTATAATTAACTTGGAAGTGCAAAGTCTAATCCAGATGTCAAAATGTTGCTCTTAGAAGAAAGTAGAAATTATTTCTCTTATATCTTAGTATAAAATTCCATTAATTGTTTAGAAGTATGTAAGCTATTTGGACTTCTGTTATTTCTGTCTTAGGGATGAGAATGAACTGGAGTGCTGAGAAATGATCTAGTAAAATAGTTCATAGTCAGCTATGGTTTGTGTAGCCAGCTGATGATTTGAAAGCTAATATTTTGGTGCAATATATTGGGATATTACTGGAACTAGAAATGACATTATTCTGCAAATAAGACATAGTTATGAAGTAAAGAGGAGAATATTTCATTTAGGTTTTATAATTTAAAGCAAATATATTCTCCTTTACAAGAAAAATATCATCCCCCTTTCCTCCATATTTGATATTATTGTGTCCTTCAAGAGACAATCTCATGATCATACGTCCTATCATTGTAAAGTCAGTTTTAAACCAAAACCCACAGAAAAAAAAAAAAATCTTTTTCATTCTTAGGTTCACTGATGTTTTTGTAACTGTTCTAGAGATAAACTGCAGTGCTCTCTAGTCATATTTTTTACTTATTTTACAGAAATGTTATTGCAGGACTTCATAAAAGAACACTCTTTAGAACATATTAGAAGTATACTTTATATTATACATAATGTAGAAAATTGCCAAGTTTTTATGAAATATGTTTATCATTTCTTAATGTGATTTATTTGCCTTGTGTTTAGACTATTGCATGGTAAAGTTTATTTTGTGCATATACTTTTTATTTTACTAATATATTACAAGCCATATCTCAATGACCCCTGTACATTTTTCATGCTGTCTTACTCCCAATGGCCTCTGTGCATGTAAGTAACCTGTCAAGTGACTATGCCTCTTTATTTGCTTCTTACTGTTTCCTTTCAACAACTCCTTTTCTTTATTAGCTAGTAACACAGAAGCATTAAAGTTCAGTCTTTAAATGTGCCCTGTATTCCTCATATCTTGTGTATATTAAAAAAATAATCATTTTTCTTTTGCATTTGAAAACCCTACAATCATTAATTAAATCCATGTAGACTGAGACACATCTCCTCCATGCTGCTAGTTTGTGATGAAGGCATTAATATGTATCATTTCTGTTGTTTGTACCTCTTGTTTGTATCTAACATAGTATGGTTTTGTTCAAGAAGAAAATGTAGGATCCATTTTTTAAATTGATTTTTAAAGGGAAAAGATACTCCCAGGCCTAGATTGTTAGAATGGTTAAACTGTTTAAAAGGTTGTAGATCTTTAACCCTGTCTAATATGAAATTAATTAGTTTAAATAGTGTGAAGCTGCCAAAAGGACAGTAGTAAGAATTACACATTTGTGGAATGGAGGAAAAATGTGACTAAATTCTTGTTTGTAATATTTGGGGAAAGGTTGAAAGAGATTCTTCTTTAGGATAAAATTCAAAATGCTTCAAATGGACTAGGAAGTTTTCATAACAGTATCTTTTCAAGGTCCTAAACAGTTGAGTATGTCAATTGACTAATTTGTAGTTTGATCAAATTGATGTAGTTCTACTTTCTCTCTAGGGTAAAAAGATTGCAATTGAATTGAAAAATCTGCCCTATAAAAAGAAATACATTAAGTTCAATCCTTTGCTGCTTTAACTGGGACTTTAGTACAAAGAGCATATGCTTTTTGGTAGTCTCCACAGTCTAAATGCTGATCTTGGTGGATAGGGACTTCTGGAGCAAGGAAGCTAAAGCTCCCACCATTGCTTGCTTTCGAAAGGGGTTTTGGACAAGGGAAGAGGGGGAGGAATGTATCCAGACTCATCCTAAAAGATGGATGGGATATAGTTGTGGTGAATACACCAGCTTAGGACTTGGAAACACTCATTTGAGTGTTTCCCATACTTTACTTAGATGCAGTCTTTCCTGCCTTTTTTTAATAGCATGTATAAATACAGAACTGAAAACTCTTGTTCGTTATTCTGCTCACAGTTGCTGATTTTTGTAATCTTTATAAATATCATTAATTGCCTCCTGGCTTCTTTTTTCTGCAAGAATTACCAGAGATGTTTTGTTATTTGGCTCAGGAGGAATAGGCTGGTTTTAATGAACAAAACTTGATTTGTCAATCATTATATACCTTGGCAATTGACAACATATTGATAGGCATGATGGAATTCATCCATTTTCAACTGCACTTTCTGAAATAATACCTTTACAATTTTTCCCTAAATATGGAGGAGGTTCTTTTATGTAATGCCATTACTTTTTGTTAGATTGCTTCATTCTGTCACAAGTATTAAAAGCATGTCAATTTAACTGGCACATGTGTTTAAAAAGAACTCTAATTACAATTAATATGGTGATAGTTTTGAAGAATAAATGCTACAAAGTATTATCACTATGCATTTCTCATAGATCTTGTTAAAAGATGATTGTTAAAGTATCCCTATCTTTAGTGTAAATAGATGTTCTCATATTGTATTCACGTTGGTCACTGTCTACAGATTTTTCTTTAGTACTGCTATTTCTTAGGAATGCAAATGTGAATGGCATGCCATTTCAACTAATTTTTGTTATCCTCTGATTACTGCATGAAAGGACATGCAAATTCCCCTGCGCATTTCTGTAGCTTTGCTGCTGCTTTTTAACAGTTTGGGTTTTTTTTAAACCACCACTTTTGTTAAAATTGCATAATGAAATGGTTTTATTTTCCATAACATATTACTTTCTATTGTAAATATAAAACTTGCTAAACTTATGATTTGTAGCACAATTAATTATCATCCTTAACATGCCTTTTTTTTCTTATCCCTGTGGGGTTTTCTTTTGTGTTTTAGTGTTTGATCAATTAGATCTCGTCACATATGAAGAAGTAGTAAAACTGCCAGCATTCAAAAGGAAAACGCTAGTCTTACTAGGTAATTTTGAGTTATTATTCTGAACATAACAGCATAGTTTTGAACCCTTTCTGGTGGAAAATTTATAATTCATTTTTGTGTTGTGGATTAGGTGCACACGGTGTTGGAAGAAGACATATAAAAAACACACTCATCACAAAACACCCGGACAGATTTGCTTACCCCATTCCCCGTAAGTAGTAATGTTCAGTGTACTGCAGAATGGTTTGTATCATCCTTGACAAGACACCCATTGTACTATCACGTGTTCATTTCTGCTGAGATGAAGCCTATCTTAAAGGTGGGAGCTGTGATAGGACTGGGTATATTTCTTCTTTTGTTTTTTTCAGAAGGGAGGGGTAGTAAGTACCACCGAATTTTACATTGATTGTTTCTCAGTCCTCACAAAAATTCATGTTAAGAATGCTTCTCTGTACCCTAAATTTTTGTTAGTTTAGAATGAGGCTAAACATTTTTCTTTTTTTTTTGGTACTAATTTTACATTTACAGTTCAGGTAAGACTAGAACAGTCTTGACATGTAAAACTGTATAATTCCCATGAGAGGAAATACAAACTGGATTTAGAGGAAACCTTTAATGTGTACCTTATGTGAATGCTTTAAATTACTTTTCACAGCCTAGCCTTGAGGACCAGTATTATAACTAGAATAACTTCAAGTTTCCAGAGATGAGGATAAGAACAAGAAGACACAATTAACTTCGCCGCTTTCAAGTCATTACAAAGAGCAAAGGGGTGTTTTCCTTTCATGACAATCTCTATCAGTACCATGGCAGTAGCATCCCTACTACATGATTTCTTGGAGATGCACCCTTTTTCCTCAAGCTAGGCATTCTGAAACAAGAGCAAGCAGCAGCTAACTCTGTCCACTGTATTTCTGGCTGACTTCAGAAATAACATACATGTCTCGGAAGTGACATTGATGACCATTATGCATTAAAATTTCTTTATACTCTGTTGGTGCTTTATGTTAAAATTGTACTTAGGTGTTTTTTTACCTATAAGGATTTTGTTGTTGCTACAAAGTATTATTTTGAAGAACTTATCTGTAAACCTATTTGGAAGGGGAAAAGGATTAGCTGACTGATGATTTAAGTTCCTCAGGCTTTTGCTTGATAAGGAGTTAGACAAAGACTAGTGCCAGCAGAAGGAAAACAGGAAGACTTAGCCCTTTTGAAAGTGAGAGCCATTAGATCACCCCAGCAGCAATGTGAAACTTCACTGTTTGTCACACTACTGTTTATATCTAGACACTAAAATCCTGGATTAGATACTTCAGTAGTGCAGTGCCAGAACTATGTGACATACGTTGTACCTGTTATTCAATACAGACAAGATTACATGGGGGGAAGGGAGTGGTAACACAGTAAATATGTTCTCCATCACAAAGAACTAAAACAAAGAGTAACAAATGTTTTACGGTATGTTTTTTGCCCAATCTCTCTCAGGTGCTGACTGTATGGAGGTAGAAGCTAAACTCATATTTTTATCTAAAAATACCTATTAAAATGAACTCACCTATACTGTGTCAACCATGGCTTAGGTTGCCTGCGTTAGGTTCCTGCTCTGTGGAAGCACTGAAATTGCTTCACTAATTATATAAGAAGACTAAAAAGACTAGATTGCAAATCAGGATGAAATTCAGGTGCTTAATCATCAGTACGATGTTTAGATTTCACTCCAGAAGAGCAGTGGTCTCCTTTAACTCTTGTGTTATGTCTAATAGTCCTGTACAGATGTTTCCAATTTAAGGCATCTGGAGCATTTAAAATAGCACTTCATACTGGTGTTTAGAGACCCAAGTTACTTCCTTATGTTAGTGATATAAATAAATCATACAAAATGTATCATCTACACTTTAAGTATTATGGGAACTTGATCAGCCTTTCAGCTGACTCTGACTGTGGACTTTTGGAGAATGCTTTATGAAGAAATTATCTACCTACTGAAAACCTGGCCATAAAGGTCATGTCACACACAGTGGTAGTTAGTTAATTAAAATCTTATCAAACAGGTCTGCAGAAGCAATATGTTAGAAAAGTATGTTATTGCTAAATAGCTTTCATCTCTCTTGATAAGTACTCAGGCCCGCATCCACTTTTTAGACTTACATTTTCACACTCAGAAGAAAAAAAACACTTAAGAATTTAAGTGAAAAAAAAAAAAAAGAAAAATACAGAAATCCTAAGGACAGTAATAGATATAATTAGAAATAGTAGATGAGTGCAATTTTTTTTTGATGCCTTGTTTGAAATTATGATAGGATTGTTGTAAGATACAGGATTAGATTGGAAGAGATGTGATGTTTTAGATATGTACCCAAAACAAGTATGATAGTGGAAAAATATGAGAGTAAATCATTTTGCAAGGGAATCTTAGAAGAAAGAGAAGCAAGTGGATATAAGTGTGTCTGTGGGGAAAAGAGGAGCAGATAGCCTACAGAATCACAGGTTGAGAGCCCTACCTCTGGAGGTCATCTGGTAGGCCATCTAGAACCGGTTTCCCAGGATCATATCCAGGTAGCTTTTGATTATCTCCAAGGATGGACACTCCGCCACCTCTCTGAGCAATCTATGCCAGTACTCAGTCAGCCTTACAGTGAAAGTGTTTCCCTGCATTCAGACAGAAGCTCCCACTCTTCAGTGTGTGCCCATTGCCTTGTCTTGTCATTGAGCACCACTGAAAAGAGACTTGCTCTGTCCTCTTTGCACCTTCACTTTAGATATTTTTATTCATTGAGGAGATCCTCACTGAGCCTTGCCTTCTCCAGGCTGAACAGTCCCAGTTCCCTCGGTCTTTTCTCATAGGAGAGATGCTTCAGTCCCTTAGTGCCCCTTCACTGGACTTTCTGCAGTATGTCCATGTCTTTCTTGTAGTGGGGAGCCCAGAACTGGACACAGCACTCCAGGTGTGGCCTCACCAGTGCTGAGTAGAGAAGAATCACCTCCCTCTACCTGCAGTCAGTGCAGCCCAGGATACTCTTAGCTCATCTTTGCTACAAGGGAACATTGCTGGCTCATGTTCAGCTGAGTGTCTATCAGGACCTCCAGAATGTGCATGGAATTGTTCCTCCCGAGGTGTAGGACTTGATACTTCCCCATGTTGAATTTTATGGGTTTCCTGTCAGCCTGTTTCTCCAGCCTGTCAAGATCCCTCTGGATGGCAGCACCACCTCTTGGTGTATTAACCACTCCTTCTGGTTTTGTATCACTGGCATCCTTGCTGAGGGTACACTCTGACCCTCAGGGTCAGAGAGCCCAGTACTGGCCCCTGGAGTAAAATGGAGATGTTAATTGTTTAGAAACTATAAAAGCTGAGAAATCTGTCTTTTGCTGTCAAAAGCAACTGATAAGAGTCTTGCAGTCTTGACCAGGTAAAAGTTATTTTATGATCTTCCTCTGTTATTATGTTCTTTCTCTGTTACCTTTTGGTTTTTACCTTTTCCACGTATCTTCATCTGCTTTTCCCAGCCTTTGTCACTCTGCCTACCTTGAGCTCATGCTTCATTGTTCTGTATGTAATTTGACAGGTCGTCATTCAGTGAGTAAGTATTCATAAGCAAAACAAAAAGTCACAGATAATGGCCTTAAAATTGCTTTTGTACTAAAAATATTTTGTATTTTCAGACACAACCCGACCTCCAAAGAAAGATGAAGAAAATGGAAAAAATTACTACTTTGTATCACATGACCAAATGATGCAGGATATATCAAACAATGAGTATTTGGAATATGGCAGCCATGAGGATGCAATGTATGGGACAAAACTGGAAACAATACGAAAGATCCATGAGCAGGGACTAATTGCAATACTTGATGTAGAACCTCAGGTAACTAATTAGAAGTATATTAAAACAGGACTCATCACAAATCCATCAACTTTATTTTATTTGGATACATTTGGTTTTATTGATTGCACACTAGATAAGTAATGCATATAGTGATGTGGAACAAAAGTCGCTGGAAGACACATGGTATCAATCTACGAAGCCAAATTCTGGTAATCGGTTGGTTAGAAGAACGTACAGCAGAAACAAATTCATAGTTTAGTTTGGTATTCAACCACTGTAGCCTGAAAATCTACTTACCGTGTAACTTCTTACTATGTTAGCCTCATGTCCAGTGAAAGATATCAAAACCAAGTGAGTGTCATTGCCTGCCAGGAGTAACATTTTGATATTTTCAAAATTTTCTCTTTGATGTTCTATTAGAGGGTAAATTTGTTCCTAACTGACTCTTGGCTCCATATCACTATTGAGCATGGTCAGAAACATTTGTGGTCTATCACTGATTTTGATCTTCTTTGCACAATGACCAGATCAGTGTTGTTACTTTATTATAAATTCCTTTCTGTCCTGCAGTGTTGTACTTTTTAGAAGAAGGCAGAAGGGAAAAGCAGGCTCTTAAGAAACACTAGTAGTTTATTCATTCATGATATAAAACCTTCAGTGGAAAATGCTGATACGTTTCCTTTGAAACATCTATGTACTCATGACTTGCCATTCACAGGGATGTGTTTATATGTTTTCTGAAGTGGAACAATATGAATACAGACAAACATGATATTTATATTTTTGGAGGAAGGGAGATTGAAGGAGATGGGAGGAAAGACAAAATTTTGATCATTATCTATTTAAATGTACTGCCTTCTTTCTTCTTTGTGAATAGATTCAAGTTCACATTTTTTAATAATTTCATAACAGAAATATAATACCTGTCTAAAATGATTTAGGACAGTTCACATACTATTTGGTGTGGTGCTGTTCTGAGAAATAAAATCCCACATTTTAAAGTTTTCAGGGAGAGCAGCGTTTATAGTTAGTTCAAATGGCATAGCTGTTAAAAGCAAACTCTCTTGATAAACCTTTTCAGCTTGCATTATTCAGAAGCATTACAATTCTCAGAAGCCATTTTGATCTTTGTTAGACTATATTTACATTTGGTAACAGACAAATTTGCAACACTTCCTCCAGCATGTGTCTACCAAGCCTCTTTCTTAACCAGCTTCTTCATGCATCCATCTCAGCTCATTAAGGCCAGCTTGTTTCTGGACTTACTCCTAGTTACACCACTTCTCTGGTTTCCCTTGGATACATTTAGTTATGTGAGTTTCTTTACTTATGGAGTTTTTCTCTTGTTTAGCAGAGATTGGCATAGATGATAGATATGGGTTTCAAGCAGCAGAGATGAAAACCTTTTCAACCTGGGAAAAGGAATGATTGTGTGGCTTTGTTTAAAAAAAAAAAAAAAAAAAAAAACACTTTGCAAAAAAAGACTAACTTTTAGTAGTCTTACTTTAGCTTTTCCATCCGTTTGAGTTCAGCTGAGGTACTTACTGTCCTGCACTTCAGTCTAGCTCAGATCTGTACCAAAGTTTCATGTATGGCAGCTCTGTCTGTCAGTATATTATGAGTAAGTCAACTTTTTAATGAGAACTCTTTGCTTTTGCATAGATTTGGTTCAGGGGATTGGTGTTGCATTTACTGCATTAGTGCTATGCTCACTTTTTAAGAACTTCACTATGCTTACTTTTTAAAAACCTTCGAACTGCTCACCTGACACTTTCATTTGTTTCAGAAAATAATAAAAGTGTTGGTATATAGAAAAAGTTAGAAAAAAATATATTCTAATCAGTACTTATTCTAAAATACAGCTGTCTCTTTTACCTATTTATGGCACAACTGAATTTTTTTACATGATGTTAATCATTTAGTTTTAATGCAAACAGAATTCTGCACTCTTTGAGACTGTATAAGAGCCTCTCTGAAAATACTAACGCTTTCATTGGCTTTAATTATGGATAAATATATAGTTTGACTTCCAAAAATGTAAAATAATGCAAAAACTTAAGTGTCTGTATTACTAAGGCCTTGACTCTGGATCAGCTAAAAACAAATAGCAGAACTGGTACATCATGATTTTGTATCTTTTGCTTGTGTGACTGAACTTGTTTCACATTGATTACTGGGGGATTCTTGTAAAGTATCTGATTTTTTTTTCACCTAGGCATTGAAGGTCCTGAGAACTGCAGAGTTTGCTCCTTTTGTTGTTTTTATTGCTGCACCTACGATTACCCCAGGCATTAATGAGGTACGGCATACTGCAATCTAATGTCCTATAAGAGGCAGAAATAAGGATGAAATTCAACTGTGCAGATAAGACTCTTTAATTGTTTCTTTGTCTGTAAGTAAAAAGGCAGAGAGACAGTAGTATGGCAGCATTTTATTAAGTTGATTGAGATGTATTTATTGTTTATTAACTGGTTTTCTAATTCAAAATACGAACTTCAAGTTAAAGGATGCACATAATGTATTCTAATAATTCATATTATTTTATTTTGTTCCTTGTCCTAGCTCAAAGATTCATTTCAAAATCCTTGACAAATCATTAGCACAAATTACTCAATTCTGATTAATTCTGATTCTTCTCAATTGCATTGCTAGCATGAGTTCAGCTGGCCTGAACAGAAGACATGGGTGTGAGTGACTGTGCTGTCATCCCACCTTTATCTTTTACTATCCTTTTTTTATACAGTAAATATATATCAGAAATAGGCTTATTAATTTTGAAGACTGCTCTCTAAGAATTGGAAGCTTTGACCAAAGGGGTGATTGCTTGTGGAATTACATTAAGTACTCATGGAGGTCCACATCCTGAATTTCCTGCTTAGTAGCATATCTTTTTGTAGCATATCCACTCTGCAGGTTGCTACTGATTTCAGTGATGATATCAAACAATTCTGGATTTAGCTCACAACAGGCAAATGCTATTTATACAAACACTTTATCTGCTCAGCCTTTTTTAAACCATTATATCAAGGTATTGAATCAATTGGATTTGACCATGAATCTGTTCCAGTCTCCTTGATTATGAAAAAATAAAGTCAGAAGCCCTGTCTCTACAGCTTGTTTCTATAGAAAAATAACTACAGTATCATAAGTATGGAACCGTCACATCACTGCAGAGGCTTACAGGAAAATAAGGAACAAGACAAACATTTAAATGCAAATACCCTAAATGATTATTAAAATTTCAAGTGGAGAGTTAAAAATATGGGCCTCAAGCTGCAATTTTACCGGCAGCTGAGTCATTCTACTAGTTCACTGTTGCCAAAGGGAGTGATTCTCTCTAACTTACTACTGGGACATATACTGCCAGTTTGCACTGGCTGTGGCATTTCCCAGATCCTTTAGCGAGCTGCTTTAGCTCTAAATTGGATTTTTGACAGTTTTCAAGCAGCTCACAAAGGCTCTGACAAGCAACAAAGCCAGAACAATCACCAAAGGCATAGAGCCAGGAAGAGAGATGGGACAGGGAAGAAGGAGCTTTTAACTTTGTCAGCAGTGTTAGGTCATTTCACAGTGTCTGATGGACCCATACCCTACCTGGTAAATGTCACAAGTGTACAGAAAAGATCTCTTAGAACTTCACAATTTGCAATGTTAGTGAAGTGACAGCTTGTTTAATTGCTGGTGTTGGTGCATGCTGTAAATTCGTACAATCTTGAGAAAATAGTATAAATTTGTATTCTACACTGAATTTGCCTTTGTGCAAGCAAATGGCATGGCATCACTGAAAAAACAGAATTCTTCTTAGGATGTGTCAGGCAAGCATTGTGCTCACAGCAGTACTCAGGCAGACAGGTACCCAGTGGAATTATGTAATTACCTGGCTTTGTTGCTTCTATACCTATGTCTCAGCTCCCAAATAGTCTTCCTTGTCCTCACTCACCTGCCAGAGACATTGGGAACAGTTCATAGGAGAGAGAAAATGTTTTCTGTGTACACTGGGAAGAGGACAGAAATGTACCTTTTTATAGTAGTGGTGCAGAAATGCTTGTTCTTGCCAAGAAAATTTTAGTAGAATTAAAATATTACATTCTAAATATTTGCATTCTTGATGTAAGACTGTGACTTTATTTTAAGCTCTTGTGACTAAATTCTCTGTGTACACGGGTTTCACTCAGGTACATAAATTGATGAATTGAAGCCACATTTATAAATCATGCTAATTCATGGATCAATTAAACTTAAGGAAAGGGAGAGGCAGGAAATGCTAATAGCAACAGAACTTAACCAAATACAGGATCACATTTTCCAGTGTTTACTGGGCTGCATGAAAGGCGTTATGCAGATTGTGCCGGTGTGGTAGCAGCCTGCAAGGCAGCAAACAGGGGTGGAGAGTGTGTGTTTCGTATTTCCCATTCATGTTTCCTTTTTGAAAGGTTCATTTGCATAATGAGTATCCCTGTCTGTTTACCCACTTATCCTGCTTTGTTTATTTTAGTTACGCATTTTGAGAACACTTCTGTAAATGACTGTCCTTTTTTCTCCCATTATGTTTTCTTAAATTTCATCTTTCCTTTTCTTTTCATTTTCCTGCACTCGTACTAATTGTACATAGCTGCCAAAATGGTGCAGAAAATTGCCTGTAAGTACCAGCTAGGGGCTGACAAGGTAGTCCTGGTTATTTCAGTAGTTTTAGAATGTAGATACGCTTGTCCCCATTCAATATTAGTTTCGCCATTGGAATAAAAATTTAATGTAATAATGACTTCAGATATCCGCACTAAAATTATCTGCTAGTAAAAAGAAACTAGACGGTAAAATTTCTACTCTTACAGCTGTACATCTGAACTGCGTGGTAAAATCGGTGCAGAGGCCTGATCATAAAAGTATCTCTCTTGAGACACTTTAGCTTATCATAGACCACACAAAATATCTCAGTAATCAAGGACCACAAAGCAAGAGTTAGAAGACAAAATACTATGCTTTCCAACTGTACATAGCAAGGCACTATGCACAATTCTGCAAAGCACAAGATAAGATAATACACAAATAGGTACTCCATCACAAACACAGGTGAAATTTGGTCCCAGAATAAAACAAAAATCTAGAACTGTAATCTCTTTTCTTTTTACAGAACTTGAGCAAGTTTGAACCCATTTGAAAACTGCTGCATGGCCTATCCCAAATTTATTACTGCCCATAAAAGTATATGAAAGAAGTAATGTTTGTAATGTTTTACATTTCCAAAAGGCTATGAAATTTAGATATTCCAAAATACAACCCACTTTGATCCCAGTAAAGTTGGATCCAGGAGAATCTAAGTCAGAAAAATATAAAATTTAATGATTTTTTTTAAACTCTTAGTTCTGTGACATCTATGTGTCCATGGTAAATATTAGTATCCATTCTTCTCTACCTAACAGTTGGGGTTTTTAAGATAAGATAGCTGCAGATTTTTCAGATTTTTCTTGTCAGCCACAGTAGGGTAGATACTTTAGTGAGAAAGCTCATTCTCAAATTTATAGTTAAGGATGACACTAAATCTGAATAGCAGTTAAAAAGCCACATGGGACTTAACAGTTTTAAGGCTTTGTGGGGGTTTTCCAGGTGCTGTTAGTCTTGTGCCAGGAGCATAAAACCTTTAAAGGTGCAATATGGTTTTGCTAAGACTGGCTTTAAATAATCTTTTAATCTTAGCTAGATATGTTTAAAGCACTGAAAATGCTTTGCTTGACACATATGATTTTTTTTTTCTTTTGTATGTTAATTTAAGCAGAAAAGTTCAGATCCTCTGCTGATATAATTTGATGTCTCTTTTTGAATCTATGAGAAGTTGGCAGTTTACCTAACTAGATTTTTGGCTTAGAGACACTGGGCCATATGAAATATTGAACAACAATATTTAATATTAGTATTGATCCATATTGTCCAATTTTTTAATAGCGTAAATTAAGTTTGCATGCCATGGTATTTTCTATGGAAGTTCCAGGCATCACTGGTGATGCATAATGGTCCATACAGGGAGCATCCCTTGTACAGAAGCACATAAGGAGTATTTGTCTGACTTTGAATGAAATTAGTAGTGATGATCAAGTGAATGCAACATCCTGGCCTCATTTGAGGGTGCAGCTTTAGGAGAGAAGCAGAACTGTAACTTTAGTACAGAACTTCTCCAGAAGTGACTGGTTTCATAGCTACAGGAAAGGAGAACTGTCTCAGCACAGGTGGTTCCCTCCAGAGGACCTGAAAGCCACTGTTCCACGGGAATTACAAATACCTGGGAAGTTTAAACATGAAAAAAAAAAAAAAAAAGGATGGGAGGAGTCTCTTAATAAATAGATAAATTCTGTTCCCAGAATATTTTCTTGTGAGAACAGCTATAGGTACTCTGTCTATAGGTCCTGCAGCCTAGAACTGTGTTATCATAAAGCATATCCCTGTTGATTGATCAAATAGGGTGACCCTATAGATTACAGAGCAGCAGGACTCTGTACTGTTCATACATAATTTTGCCCCATATCCACCCCAAACCTAAGGGGCAGGAAGGACTTGAATACTTTCCTGTGGATATTTCAAAGTTCCTGGAAGCAGCAAATATTTTTTTTTTTAATTTTGAAGGGAATTTGCAGGAAGAGAATTCAAAATTAAAATCACCGCAGAGCCCTAGAAAGAAGCCTTTTGCAATCCCACTCTCTCAGAAAGGCAGACCTCGCTAACAAAACCCATCACTGTAGCACTGCTGGCTGCACAGAGTCCAACACTGCACTCACACAGTTTCTATAAGGACATTGACACAAAGCTATGGAGAAGCACCAATCTGCTGTCACTGGCCCTTTGTGAGCACGGGCTGTGTGGTTCATCTTCAGGGTCTCACACTGATGCTGGAAATGGCATGCTCTGAAATAGGAACCACAGAGCAATGCAGAGTGAGAAATTCCATATCAGGAAATGGTTATTAAAAGAAGTAGACCCAGAAGACTGATGTTGAATGGAAAACATTACCAAAACCAGGAAGAGCTGATACTTGACAATATACCCTCTCCTGTTTCTTGTGTGTTCTTACCTGGACATAGCCCCAGTAGCTCGTATTTGTTCACTCTGTACATTTTATTCATATATGGTCCCCCTTGCTCATGTCTGTGCTGCTTTTCTAAGCTTCCATCCTCTGCCTTGCTTTTTCAACGCTAGACTTGTGTGTTGTCTCAAGTAATGTCAATAACCGAGTGCTGCTTGAATGTCAGCTCCAAGACAGAAATTGTGCCATTTCTCCTGTGGGATTTCAATAAAGGGAGGTAGGGGATCTAAACCACCTAGGCCTCTCTAAGGCTTTTTTTTTTCCCATTTTCTTCTCTGTAAGGAAGTTAGAAACCGATTGTAGAGAAGTACAAAAGGATCCAACTTTTCTCATTCCCATTTTCTTTTCTGACTGCTGCACAGGATGAATCTCTTCAGCGCCTGCAGAAGGAGTCTGAAATCTTACAGAGAACATATGCACACTACTTTGACCTAACAATTATCAACAATGAAATTGATGAAACTATCAGGCACCTGGAGGAAGCCATTGAGCTTGTGTGTACAGCCTCACAGTGGGTCCCGGTCTCCTGGGTCTACTAGACCAGTCACAAGAGAATTGGGAAAAAAAAATATGTCATTACTGGGAACCACCTCATACATGGAAAACCTCTTCGTTATTGACCTTGTGTCAACAGGTCTTGCCCCCTAGAGACTACCTAGATGTAGTGTGACCTAAAATATAATTATTGTCATGTCCGAATAGATAGGAGGAGGGGGAAACAATTTAAACACTAATTTAAAGAGACAGTATCTTTTTTTAATCATTTCTCCTAAACTTTAATAAAATGTATCTTTAAATATATGTATTATTCAGTCCTTTGGAATGTTATATTTTTGGAAATCATAGCTTTTTATTTCAAGGGCCCCTAAAAACTGCACAAAATAGATGCTGCTTTCTATAATCTATTTTAATAGTAATAATAATATGATTCTGTTACCTTAACTTGGGGGTGGAACACTACATTCTTTTTAGAGTCTGATTTTATGGATTGGAATACTTTGCTTTCCTTTATTTATTTGAAGTAATTAGTCTAGTGGTTATGAAACAAATACATAAATTTTAAAGGCCTTTTTTTGCTTTTTTTTCTAGGATAGTATTTTTAAGTACTTTTGTGTAACATCCAGATAATGTGATACTGTCTCTTTGAAAAACTCTGTAAAACTTTTAGAAATTTGAAATTGGGTCTTGACTCTTAATGCATGTGGACAGTCGCAAGCGTTCATGCTGTTGGTGTATCTGTGTTGATAAAACCTGTAATCTACAGCAAAGTACATTCCGTTCATGGGAACACGTACCCAAGGGAATAAAGTAAAATATTATTCTGACTAAGTTGTAAACCTATGCACATCCCTTGCATTTTGGGCAACTTTATAAAAAAAAAAAACAAACAAAAAAAAATGATTTTTATTAATAATAATCATGTAGTGAAATGTGTTTGTAATTTTGTCTCAATTTAATTTGTTGTAAGGTGGGAGGGGGCAAATACTGGTTTCACCATTTCAGATCTGTGTTGTCTGAGAGTATTAACGTTTTAATTAAGTTTAAGCAAAGAAACACTGATTTTTAATATGTATGTAATTGTTTAAAAATGCACACATTTTAAAAGAAAATCCTGTGCAATGAAGAAACCAGTTTAGGCATTACGATAAACTGACTATTCCAAAAGACTCATCTACAACAGCCCTGTAAATTCCTTTAAAAATGGTAATTGACTCTACAGTCTGACCAATTTTTTTTTTATTTTAAATATACTTCCTTTTATGTGTTCAACAATTAATTGCTTTTGGGTCCTTCATTTCATTGCAGGGAGTTTTAAGAACAAATCAGTAAATAATGCAGTGAGAAAAGGTTTCTTAAGGTATGTTAGGGGAAGGCTGTGGTAAGGACACAGCCTGTAGTCTGTTTCAGGGGCTCTGCTCTGTCTGTATGAGCACAAGTTCAATTAATTTAGAATTCAGAGCAGAGCCAAGTAAGAAAATGTAACCATGTGTGAACCTGGTGGTTTATTTCCCTTCTTCATGCTCTCACTGGCCCAGGTGGTTTGCATTTTTTTTCTGAAAATGGTTAACAGAAGCAAGCATCGTTACATCTTTTCAGGTGTTGGAAATATGAAGTTCCTTAACATGATTTACCTTCGAATCTTGGTTGGCTGTGCTGTTGTCTAGTATGAACTGTAGTGTTTATATTAAAATGATACAGTGTTCTGAAAGGATTTATCCTCAGAGTTGAACTATCAGCTGTAATTGATCTGGGGCAGTTCCAGTTGTTTGGGACCACTGCGTGTGAGAAGGTTCTCATGTCTCATCCTTTATTATAGGGGCAATTATCATAAAGTGCATAGGTTGCTAATTTTCTCCTGCCTACACCTACTGCAGGTCAGGTGGTCAAATCTCTATTCTTGTAAATTCCTCAGGTGAAATTTAGGTCCAGCCAGGTCAGGCAAGGTGTTTGTTTTGTGCAGTATTCACAGCACAGCTTGCAGCCTGCAGCACAGAAGGGAACTTGATCCGTCGCTTTACCCCACCTGCTGAACCCACTGATGCTACAGCTGGAGTCACACTTCTGTGACTGTGTCCTAAAACAAGGACTGTAACTGTGTCCCTTGAGTTAGTAGTTTGTGGAGTGCTGAAAAGTAACTGATGAGAAACTATCTGTGTGGGCCTCACATAAGCAAGTCAGCAAGCAAGAAGGAACCTATTGGAGTAATAGTAGCTGCTCATCTATTCTGAATTTCAAAGAGGATAGGTGCAAACTGTGAACTGTTTAGTGAGTAAGAGAGAATTTTTCAAGTAGTCGTGCTGTGTCATTTTAGTCCTGGATGAACCTTAGCCAGTGTTCCCGTAGGTCAGCTGTTGCAATGATAGTATTATTCACTAGCCGAGCCCATTGAAGTGACAGGTTCATTCACTCTCAAAACTACCTCTTTTCCCAGTAAAGCACAAAGATGGGAAGACCTACTGAAAATCAAGCAGTGGAGTGTTCCTGATGTTAGAAATACAAACATCTCTGGTAAGCATTGGTATCTGACTTCAGTGACACATTCTTCACCTCAAATGTTTATGACATTAAACAGGTAAAGTAATTTTGATAATTTGGGTATGGTCTACCATAAACGTTTTGAATATACACTTTTGACTCTGTTAATGTCAGTTATTTCTTGGAGTTCCTGTGTTTCTGCCTGTAAGGAAAGAAAATTCATAAGGCCCATGTGGGTGTTTCTGCCTTATGTAGATGATAATAAGTAGCGATTTAATGTAACTAATGCTTTTCTTCTCTTAAGTGGAGCTGCCATTCAGTTAATATTACACAGTAGAAAGACTAACTTGGAGAGCTTTGTTTCTTTTATTCTCACTGTATAGCCTTTTATCTAGAGATGAAAACTGTAAACAACATGAGTTAGGATGCTGTCATGCCTCCTCTTTAATGCAGATTCTTTTCCTTGTAGGAGCCTTCAGTAGCAAAAGATTAACTTGGAAACACCCCACACCCCCCCCCAGGCTTTAAGTGCAGCTGAACCATGCAGACCAGTGAGCTCTGTGAACCTGTTTCAGTACAGTCCCAGGAAGCACAGAGCAGTCCAGGACTCCTTAGTCTGCCTGATCCACACCTCCCCTCCCTCCTGCCCTGCCCAAACCCTTTTAATGCATCTGTTGTTTGTGTGGTACATAGAGGGCAAAAGGCTGCCATAAACTAATCTGGAAGCTTTGCTTGCATAGGGAAGACTCATGTAGGTGCAGAACTAATGTTATGATTTTTTCTTTTCCAATCTCCAACTGGAGAAGGGTACTCATACTGTAAATATCACTGCATAATTTAGAGCACCTCTTGGACTTCTCTAAATTTATGCTGAATGTGACCTCAGAAGCAGCCCTGGGACTGGGAAGAAACAAATATTTCTGTTTGCCCCATTTATACTTTTATTTTTGTAAAGGGGCTCATAAATTTGTAAAGAAAACTTGATCTTATCAGTATGCTGCCTCTCAGTCTGACTGATGCCTGTGATTTCAAGGGTTGGTCCAATAAATGTTCATTAACCTCTGCTTCCGTTTACTTAATAAAAGTACTCTAGGTTATTCAGTGTCTCAGAGTGGTAAGATTATTGCATGGAAATGGTAACCTAGTTTAGACAATCCTGGCCCCTGTGATGCAGTCTACAGCATGCAGCTATTTAAAATCTGAGGGACATTTTTAATCTCATCACTGAAACTAAATTCTTCCATATATTATATCACTGGTTTTCTTTTTATTTGATTTGCGTCAAGAAAGATGCTGTGCCACTAACCTCTGAGTGAAAATATCGCTGCCTACTTCAGAAACTTCATTGGCAATGTTACTCAGTTGATTTTGAAAGGACAACACAGAAGATGAGATGTTACAGGCTGAGCAGCACTGAGCTGGAGAGTATATTTAAAGAGATGGATAAAAGAGACATTAGGAAAAGTTAATGCACAGACTAACTTCTGTATTTGTTCTGGTTTTACTCCTTTTTTTAAGGAAATTATTTCAGAGTGGTATTATTTAAACAAATACTTGGAAATGCTGACAAAGCTCATGTTGTTTTTTGAAAATCTAGATTGAAATATTAGCTGCAAACAGTTCTGGTCCCATTCTCTTCCACTACACTTAGCTGTCAACATCTTCAATCAAGGCAGTTAGAACTCAGTTTCAGGCTTTAAAATACTAGGTAGCATTTTTGAAAACTACAGGAAAAGTACATTTCTCAACTGACTTTTACTCAAGAGTCATCTGTTTTTATAACCTAAATTGACAGAGTATGAGCTAAAGGAGACGCCACAAAAAGCCTGCTTTCTTCATGTAAAGCATATTCATTTTCTTAATAAGCCCATCTCTCAGACTAGGTTTTTCACTGCTTGTGATGAGCTAAGACATACCTATCATTCTTACCAAGAAGACTGCTGTTCATTATGTCAAATAGTCACGTATAAGTTAATATGTCACCACAACAGGAAATACATCATATACAAGCAGGGCAGAAGTAACTTCTGAATGACTGTGTCTTGTGTACACACCATGAAGATGAGTGCAGAAGCGTAAGTTAGAAGAGAATGTATTTTTTCTCTAATGCTACACAAAAAATACAAAGCCAGTTTCAACATTTAAATGTTTACCATGTTGGGGTTTTTTTCACTTGCTGGTACATACAGTGCACTTTCCCAGATCTGTAATTACATAAATAATTAATTCTTACCTCAGAAATACATTTCCTGTAGCTGTAATCTCAGTTAAGATTTCAGACAGAAAGTTGATAATTTTTCTTCTAGACTTAAACTTGCTAAGGAAAAATAAATTCTAGAATCATAGAATGGTTTGGGTTGGAAGGGACCTTAAAGATCATCCAGTTCCTACCCATCTGCCACGGGCAGGGACACCTCCCACTAGACCAGGTTGCTCAAAGCCCCATCCAGCCTGGCCTTGAACACTTCCAGGAAGGGGGCATCCACAGCTTCTCCAGGCAACCTGTTCCAGTGTCTCACCACTGTCATAGTGAAGAACTTCCTTACATCTAATCTAAATCAACCTTTCAGTTTGAAACTCATACCCCTCAACCTATGACTACACTTCCTGATCAAGAGTTCCTCACCATCTTTCCTGTAGGACCCCTTTGAGTACTGGAAGGACACTATAAGGTGTCCCCAGAGCTTTCTCTTCAGGCTGAACAACCCCAACTCTTTAAGTCTGTCCTCACAGGGCAGATGCTCCAGCCCCCTTATGATCTTTGTGGCCTTGCTCTGGATGTAGTCAAGCAGGTCAATTCCATGTCCTTACCCTGGGGATGCCAGAGCTGGACACAGTACTCCAGGTGGGGTCTCACCAGAGCAGAGTAGAGGGGGTGGATCACCTCCCTTGACCTGCTGGCCACACTTCATTTCATGCAGCCCAGGATACAGTTGCTTTTATGGGCTGCACTCACACATTGCTGGCTCATGTTGAGCTTCTCAGCAACCAACACCCCCCAAGTCCTCCACAGAGCTGCTCTCAATTCACTCATCACCCAGATTTGTGTTTGGGATTGCTTCGACCCAGGTGCAGAACCTTCCACTTCACCTTGTTGAACCTCATGAGTTTTGTATGGGCCCACTTCTCAAGCCTGCCAAGGTCCCTCTGGATGTTATCCCTTCCTTCTAGCATGTCAATCACACCACACAGGCTGGTGTAGTCAGCAAACTTGCTGAGGGTGCACTCGACCCCATTGTCAACATCAACAAAGTTGTTAAGGGCGGAGGGGGAGGCCTGTGTATGCCTGCCCACGCATTCTGGTGTATCTCAGCAACTGTCATGGGAAGATCAGTAACAAGCAAATTAAATCTGTCCATGATTAATATGTAACTTGAGCTTGGTTTTGTGTTGTGGAAGATAATTGAACTAGCAGCACATTCCATGCTGTATTCATGTTGAGTATTAGGAAAGTAATTGAAAATTTTCCCTTATCAGTAGCCATAGCTAATTTTTTTATCTGCATAAAGGAAATACCCAAGGGGAAGAGAGGAATTTGCTTGGTTTTAAGTGTAACTCATCTTGAAGCTGAAACATGAGTCTGTTTTTTTCCATTGCCAGCCATCCAGATGCAGCCTTCGCTTTCACTGTTTTTCACAAAATGGTCCCGATGGTGGGGCTAGTCCTGACAACAGGAGGGATAACATGCGGATTGTGCTGAATGTTGCAGTTAACAAGCCAGAAAATGTATCAAAAGCATGACCAGGCTTTTAAAAGAGAGATGCAGCAAAGTAGGGAGAACTCTGTGGGTGTCATCTCATGCCCAGATCTGATATGGGACTAATCCATTGAATATAGGGAAAGAAATTTAAATACATGTGAAATAGCAAAATTGTCGTACACTTGGGTCCATCTTTGTTTAACAGGGAGAGGGGGAGTGGGTGGCATCACACTTCGAAACTTGATTTTACAGTGCATTTTCCTAGCAGTTGACAAATGTGTCTTAGTCCTCTGTATTACTTAGTATCCTTATTATAAAAAAATCTTTGAAGATTCATCTCCATATTAAGCAGAGGGAGATGTGGAGGAGGGAGAGATAGATTTTGTATCATTTTGTAATTATTTATAATTATAGTTTTGTATAATTTTTGTTCTTAATAACAGTAAATATTACCAGTTACAACAGTGTTATAACATGTAGCACTGAATGCTGAAGAATCCATCTTAAGCTTGCACAGAAGTTTAAGTTCTTTTAAACTCAGTCATTTTTCACTAAATTCAACAATTTAAATGTCTGAGCATCTCCTTACTCTGCCTTACAGAGAGCTTCAGCTCCAGTCTAGGGTAACAGTCAACAGCAAAAGTTCAAAACTTAAAATGCAACAGAAAACAAATAAAATACTAAATAAATACTATTTACTAAATAAAATAAAGCATCCTTCAGTATAGCAAAGATCAGAAAAAAAGGTGATTGTAAATTATCAAATTCATCCCACAGAGCAAGACAGTCTAAAATTAAGACTTCAATTACCTTTTTTTTTTTTTCCATCTTGTCATTTGAAAATCCATATGCTCTCCTCAAGAGTTCATACCCAACCCTTTTTGGATTTATAAGGTACCTACCTATAGAAATTAACAGCAGGACTGAAGGAACAAAGAGAAAGTTAAGTTGCCTAAAGAGGAAATAAATAGACAAAGGCTCAGGAACAGAGCAGCAGATTTGGGAACATGAGAGCTGTGCTTGACTCCAGGAGTCACCTGCTGTGCAAAACAGGTAAGTCACTTCACCTGTCCCTGCATGTCCTCTCCTGCATTGTCACTTGCTATCTGTTTATGTTTTCAGCCATGTGGATAAGGACCTAACACTTGCCATGTGTTTTAGTGTCCAGCATAGGTAAGGCTACAAGGTGATACCAGAATATATGGGTATTAACAACTTGTCCAGTGCTTAAAGCTGACATGAGGCTGAACAGTCCCCAGCCCCTGAGCACCATTTGCAGGCACTCTCCATGTAAAGTAACTTGGGGTTTCAACAAGGATCTTAGTTCATTACAGTGCAGTCTCAAATCTGGATTTCAGTAGGTGCTGTAGATACAGCAGCCACTGTCTGCCAAAAAGAGAGACAGGTTTCTACCATGGGATGCAAGCACTTAAATCAGGTATTAAACATGGAGTAGCCTTTTTAATACTGAGCTACACAAGCAGAAATCCCTGTGAGGTCTTCCACTAACTAAAGGCTGAGAGATGAGAAATTCCCAGGGCTGGAAGAGGGGGGGTTTTCTTGGCTTGGGGTAGATGCTCACCATGAAGGCTTCATTGTGCCAAGGAAGCTGCTCACAGAGCTTAAAATTCGGGACCTAACAGTCTGTGGGATGTAGGTAATCTTATAGCTGTTGCTTGTAGCAGTTTGTGGTTTATTTCCATTGTTTTTTAAACTGCCTTGTCTTCTGCAGTGTGACACCAGTTGAAACGCTTCTCCTGTCCCTGCATCTGCCTCCTGGCTGGTTTGTCACTGTTTTACAAACTGTTTCTGATAAACACTTTGTCCCATTTTAGTGATATAATGAAAAAAATTCCATCTCAAAAAGGTCATTTCCGTATATGATATACTTGAAGGCTACGTGGTGGGTTTTATTGGTGGATGTTGCCATAAATCCTGAACTGTTGAAACCCTACATTGAAATACTGATTTTAAGTCCAAAGTTTTAAATACTTAAGTCTTGTTTTTAAAGCTTGGTGACCTCTTACTGGACTGTGGCATAAAAGCATCTGAAGTTACATACAAATTATTGTTTTATTGCTGTAAGACTTTACAAATTTAACATAATCTGACATCACTTTGGAAACATTAGAACTAGTCCAGAGAATTTCTGTGTTGGTGGCTACTAGGCCATTCCAATTGCATGTGTTTTTTAGAGGCCAACCAAGGAAGTCCACATCCCCTTTTCTAAGCATTATTTTCAATTTCAGCTCACTCAGACTGTAGCATCACCTATAACATAACATAATTTTCAATATAGTTTTTATCATTAAAGTATATTTTATATTAAATTTATGGTTTAAAATAATTTACAGTTTAATACAATCTTATTACCGAATTAAATATAGATACAGATTTATACTGTTGCAATATCACAGAGGCTGGTATTTTGCTTTCCTGCATTCTTTAAAGGGCAATCTTATAAAGGTCCAGTTTCTTTGGAACTGCAAAGTTTGTTTATTTCTGTTTGAAGTCTGTATCCCTGACACTCTTTCAGCTGTTGCACTGATGGATAAGCAAACTTGTTTGTACCAGTGCAGAAAGAGTAGATGTTTCATGTGTTGTGTCATCTGCCTAAAAAACATTTGGTGGTCTGTTACACTTGTTTACTTTCTCAGGGAGGAATGAACAGTATTAGCCAATTAAATTAGATACATCAGTAGTATTAGATCAGCAAATATTGTCCTGATGGACAGGGATTTGACATAAGCCCTTGGGAGTGGGATCACTACCTTGGGCCAGATGTGTCCTGAGATGGACCTCAGGTGTCACAGTATCCACAGTTGAAACTTGGTTATAATAGTTGTCAGCAGTCACTGGAGGACCTACTACAGACAAGGTCTGAGCCAGGAACAGGGAAACTCAGCTCCACTCTTAAAAGTGACAGGAGAAAGAAAGAATAGCCCCATGAATCAAAATTAACTTCCACATCCCCAGGGGATCCTCTGGTAAAGGACTTTGTACCCTGTGGTACAGAGCAGAGATGTCTCGCTCATCTCTAGAATTTGTGATCATTTGTGTCCCACACTGCCCGTGATCTGTGCAGCATTGGTTAACTGACTTGCTTGCAGAAGATTTCAAAGGAAGCAAAGGGAGCTTCACAGCTCCCACAAGACTTAACATTTTCTGGGTCTCTCTTTCTAAACAAAGACAGGCTTTTAGTCCTGGCTACTGAGAAATCTTAATTCCATGACATTTCATTTACTTCTGTGTCCAAACTTTATTTCTCCTATGTCTTTCCTGAGATGGCAAGACATAAGCTGGATATATTCCAGATCAGGAAGTACTACTAAAAGACGTAATAGTCTATTGCAGTATGATTTGCTGTTTTTCCTGTCACAATCTTTATTATTTACAGCATTTTGTGTGGTTTCTACCAGCCCTTCACAGCTGTTTTCAGGTCTTTCTTTCCCCAAGAACCCAGCCATGCCTGTGAGCAGTTCAGGTTGTATCTTCCAAAATGTATTACTTCACATAAGTCAACATCTATTTTATCTATCACATTGCTCCAAATTACCTGGCTTTCAAGTAATTTGAAATTCATCAAAACCTACTTTAAGGTTTACCGGCCTAAAAAAAATTCTGCTTCTGCAAACTTCAGCACTACTTTTTCCCTATTAAAATAATCGATCAGCTGTTTCAACACAGATATTTACATCAAGTTTTGTCTGATTGCAAGTTTATCATTTGTTTCTATACTTTGTCTTCTGACTCTTTGCCAGACTCATACATCAAGAAAGTGCCTGTCCGCAGGGTGTCTGATATATATCTTATTGTCACAGCACATTGAGACGTAATCATTCAGCATGGTGAGGAATTGCAGCTGCCAAGTCCATCCCAATTT
Source organism: Ceryle rudis (assembly GCA_033439905.1). Taxonomy (NCBI): domain Eukaryota; kingdom Metazoa; phylum Chordata; class Aves; order Coraciiformes; family Cerylidae; genus Ceryle; species Ceryle rudis. The sequence continues at coordinate 76,650 of JAAGNO010022391.1, forward strand.
ATATGCACACAGCTCATTGTCCCTTAATACTGATTTATCATATTTGCCCATTTGCCTACTCCTGTCACTGTGTCCTCTGCTTGGTTTACATCAGAAACCCTGAAGTAAAATTCCAGTGAGCTATGGCTATTTTTACAATTGCCTGCATCATGCAGTTTGCTGTGAGTCCAGCAGATCTTCACCCCACCAGGCATTCAGTGTCTCCTTGTTTGCATCAAGGAAAAGTTGTTTCTGCCCTTGTCTGTCCTCTCAAAGCCTGAGCCTCCCTAGACCTCTCCTCCCTATTCCCCAGTATCCCTATGCCCATCAGTCAGCCCTCAGTTTAAACAAAATAGAAATAAAAATAAAACTGTTTTTCAACAATTAATGCCCACAACCCATGTCCTCTCAGCTACAGGCATGTCCTACAGAGTTCCCAGCATAATCCCATCTCACCTACCCAGAGTTGGAGCAAACATTTGCCAGATCCAGACCTCACTACCTGTACTTCGCTGCCTGTCTGCTGCTCTGCCTGCCACCCTGATCCTACATGGGGCAGGCACAAGGGCTGTACACGTCCAGGAGGGTTGTGAGGAGCAGGGGTTATGGGGGAGGCAAGGCAGCTCTCCAGGCAAGGTAGTGTGGAGGACAGCCCTGGCTGTCACACTCTGCCTCAGCCCAAGTCCTGCCAACCCCACCATTTGCTCCTTCCACGACTGCTCACAGCTCACCCCTATCCAAGGGTTAACAGCCCACTGGTGCAGCTCTTACCACAATGCTCAGAGACAAGATTCAGAGACAAGAGTTGTGAGGTTTGCGTCCACATAGCTGCTGAAATCCATGCTATACTATGGATCTGTGTTCAACATCTTTGTCAGCGACATGGATGACAGCATTGAGTGCACCCTCAGTAAGTTTGCTGATGACACCAAGCTGTGTGGTGCTGTGGGCTCACTTGAGGGAAGGGAGGCCATCCAGAGGGACCTTGATAGGCTTGAGAAATGGGCCAGTGCAAACTGCGTGAGCTTCAACAAGTCAAAATGCAAGGTCCTTCACCGGGGTCGGGCCAATCCTAGACACAAATACAGACTGGGCATAGAGTGGGTTGAGAGTAGCCCTGAAGAGAAGGATTTTGGGCGTGTTGATAAATGAGAAGCTCAACATGAGCCAGCAGTGCACTCATGCAGCCCAGAAGGCCAACCGCATCCTGGGATGTATCAAGAGAAGGGCGGCCAGCAGGTCAAGAGAGGTGATTCTCCCCCTTTACTCTGATCTTGTGAGACCCCACCTCGAATACTGTGTCCAGTTCTGGTGTCCCCACCATAAGAGGGACATAGATCTGTTGGAGCGTGTTCAGAGGAGGGCCACAAGGGTGATCAGGGGGCTGAAGCACCTTTGCTATGAAGACAGGCTGCGGGAGCTGGGATTGTTCAGTCTTGAAAAGAGAAGACTTCAGGGGGACCTAATAGCTGCCTTTCAATACCTGAAAGGAACCTACAGGTTCTTTTTACAAGAGCATTGACTGATAGGACAAGGGGAAATGGGTTTAAGTTGAAGGAGAATAGATTTAGATTAGATCTTAGGAAGAATTTCTTCAGCACAAGGGTGGCAAGACAATGGAATAAATTGCCCAGAGACATTGTGGCTGCCTCCTCCCTGGAGGTGTTCAAGGCCAAGTTGGACAGAGCCTTGTGTACCCTGATCTAGTTGAGAGGCGGCCCTGCCCATGACAGGGAGGTTGGATTAGATGATCTCTAAGGTCCCTTCCAACCTAGGCCATTCTATGATTCTATAATTTCTGCTCTCTGTTGATCTGTACTTCCCATGGATCTATACTATCCATCCCCATTGCTAATGATGGCAACAGCCCCTTCCCCATGATCTCATTCCCCAGTATGCAGCTCAGGAAACCAGTTCTGTCCAAAACTGACCCAGGGAGAGTGGTTTCTAATCCAGCTGTCACACAGCTGTGAAAATGATAGCCCAGGAGGGGGGGGGAACAGGACCACTGTCTGAGGCCTCCACCTCATTTGGGCTACAGTGCCAGGCAGGGTTGTGGTGGGTCCCTGAAAATCTGAGACAACCACAGATCTCTGTTGTCTGATCCTACACAAGTTCTGTGTCCTTGTACAGAATTGACCTTCTCCTTTCTCCTTAGACCAAGGCATGGCTTGACCTTGTTCCTAGCTGAAGCCAGATAACTCCCAGCAGTCATTTTCACAGTATGATGGTCAGGTCTGATCAGTTGTTAGATGTTTACTTGTTGCTCGTCACTTTAATCAAAGCACATAAGTAGCCAACTCAGAAGCTGTGCATATATTGCTTCAGGGGAGATGTGGGAGGAGGTAGATAAGCTACAATGATGTCATCTTCCCAAAAAGCTGTTTGCACTAAGTGTGACTAATGAAAAGAGTTAATGACCAAAGTCCATTCTTACAGCATGTCTTAAGCTATACTGTAGGGCTTATTTTGCTGAAACATTAAATACGATCATTAATTTCTTTGGGTCCTGAAAAAAAAAGATAAAACCTTTCCTTTTTCCTCTGCACCAGATCCATGGTGTCATAAATAAATCATATGGTGCAAACCAGCAACTGAACATGGTATTTCCAATTGAGCTTGTCCCCCTTTCGGATATAGCAACTACATTTTCTTTTTATTATCCCCAGTTTAACCCACTTATGCCCAATAAAATTTTAAGGGAAATAGTTGGGCTAAAGAGGGAGGGGGCGACTGATGATTTTGGCTGGGACTTTTTAGTGATCCAGTTTCAAACACAGGCAGCCTTGCTGTAGCAGCACAATGAGGGCACAGGCAAGTTTTGGCTTGGAACAAGAACAAGCAGTTGCAGCCAGGAAGGTGGGGGAAACAAGGGTGGGCAGAAGGATACCTTGATCTTGTCTCATTGCAAGCCTCTTGCAACATCAAAAAGCTCCTGTCATTTTCAGTATTAAGATTATGTTTTGATGCTTAAATAATTAACTACGTTTTTCTTTATAGTAATACTTGTGATGCTTTTTTTTTTTTTTAAATCGTAGTCTTTATTCCATGATTAACATTTTTCATAAAGCTCCTTCAAAACTGCTTTGAAGGTCACTGCAGCAGATTATTCAAACTCCATGAGTCTCTATCAGATTTGTATGAGGGGAAAGGAAGGGCCCATATTATTAGAGTTTGTGCAACAAACCCCATACCATGACTCTACAAAAGAGGGCATTTAGAAAGGTATGCTTCATGTACCTATAAAGTATTTGTTTCTTACCCGAATTAGCCCCATCTTCTCAAGCTCACACTGGGATCATTACAGTGATCATTACAGGCTTTTTTCTTGCAAGGCTTCATATACTCCAAAAGGGAAACAGCAGTTTTCTGGAATAAGAAACTTTAACTCAGTTGATTTGGTTCCTCTTGAATTTTTGACCACAAAAATTATCTGGAGAAAACTCAACAAATCAAGATTTATTTTTTTTTTTTAAGAGCAAGGAGACAGATGTCATAAAGATAAGAATTAACTAAAATGCATAACAACCTGCTTTAAAATTGGCAATCAAATTCCCAAGTCTCAGCTGGACAGCATCTGCTGCCTTTCTAGCAAACATTATCTTTATTTACAGTGATTTCTCTTGCTCTGGACTTTGTATTTCTTTCCAAAGCAGAAAAACAATGTAAGACTCCACAAGATAAGCACCAGCCAATAGCTACATTTCACAGGAGGTTACTGGCAGTAGCTGTAAATTTAAAGAAAAAAAAAATTAAAGGGGGGGAGCATAATAGTGTTCATTTTAAACACAGAGTATGACCCCTAGGAATGCAATACAGGGGCAGAATTTTGAGACCAAGAAGTGATATTAAACATCAGATCATTTATTTTTTTCTATTTACTTTGACCACTTCTCCTAATTTATAGAAACTGTTGTAAAGCATAAAAACCTGTTGCACCAGTAAAGAGAATTGTGTTAATGGTATCATACATTAAAACAAATGGCCTTCTTCCAGGACCTTAGATGCTTCAGTCTGGATCACCATCTCTCTGAATAAACTTCATTCAGAAGGTATATCCTAACACCAGGCAACTCATGACCATCCTTCTCCAATACTTCAAGTAAAGGCCCAGTAGCTGACACAGGACCAGAGCGCACCCGCATTGCCTTCCCAGATGGGGCTTTGCTGAAAACATTTGCAGTTAGTCCAAACATACAACAGTTTGGAAGAACTTTTCAGCCATTTTCTCTGCCTTCCAGATTACAGACATTCAATGCAATCAAAACTAAATGATAATTCCAAAAAAAAAAAAAAATTAATTCTCTGAAGGCTTCCTACCAGCTCCTATCCCAGTATCTGTCTGACCTGGGACAGGGATGCAGAGTCTGTGCAGGGCAATGATTTTGTAACCTGGGACCCTACTGGAAGGTTATCATGGGTGAGAGCTAGAACAATGTCCTCCCTCATGCACGGAATAACGTTGCTTCAGCTGAAAACAGGAATATTAATGAAATACTCACCCCAGCACTGTCAGGCCATTAGGTATTTGCCTTCACCAGTGCATGGAGAGCACTGCATCATGATGCTTTTATGTCCATGTGCTCCTGTGGGACTAGCATCAGGGTGCATGGTGGACAATGTGGCATTGATCATTGAGCAAGTACTCCTTGTCCTCATGGTTTCTCCCTTTTGCTACCCTTTTGCCCCAGGACAGACTCAGGCCCACAGCACTGCACTTTCCTAGAGTTAAACCTGACTTATGAGCACCTCAGCCCATGGAAGAGTGACATAGACATCCCAAAGGCAGCATAAATGCAGACTGGCATCTCAGCTGGTCTTGCCCTGTGGTTCTGTGACATCTTCAGAGGTGTCTCAGTCCAGAGGTGGATTTTGAGACCATCATTGATTTGTGAAGGGACTTTGAGCCATGGACTTTTAACCAGCAGCTGGTTCAGCTTTACCAGCTGAAGCACAATTTTGCAGAAGTCTAGTCTAAGAAAATAAAAAAATAAATAAAAAATTCAAACTATTGATGCAAAAGGCAGATCCCTAATTTAGCTTGTTTTCTTATCAAGAGATTCAAAATAAAGAAAAAATAATGCAAATACAAGTTGACATCTCTCCATGTAATCAGTGAAACAAGCCCTTTGCTAAGAACTTGGAAACGGGGATCATGAAAGAATGAATCAGGCAATTCTAACCTAATACAAGCTCTCATGGCACTAGAAGTCCTGTCAGGGCTTTTGAGCAGCCAGACTACACTGTCCTTCCCAGAAGGCTTCTGCTCTTCCAGGTAAGCAACTCCCAGGCTGAGCTGAGAGAGGGACAAGGAAGGAGTGACAGGGATGAGAGAAGAGCAAAGCAAGTGCAATGCACAGACTCACAGGCTGATGGACTCAGAGCACTCACATGCTGCATGCTCTGTACCACTGGAAACACACATTGCTGATCTCTTGGCTCACAGGGAAGATCAGAATTTTAGAGCAGAAGACTATGAAGCTGGTCTCCACTACTGCAGGGAAGCTGAAAGCTCATGCAAAATGATGCCAGCCATGCACTTTCTAGGCAGCCACAGCTGTATTACAGTAGCACAAGGAAAGCTTTCTGGGGCAAGCAGTTAGGGTATTTGACTACAAGAGACATTTAAATCATCAGTGCCCAAGGTCACTGGCCCTGTTGTCACGCAGTGAAGTATGATATACTTGTCTGTCACCTGACAGCACAACCTTTGCTAAAAAAAACCCACATTTTAAGATGCTTCACGTGCAGCTCTGCCATTCTTGCAGATAATGACAGAAGTTATCTTGGAAGGACCAATTTACCTGAAAGTCATAGTCAACAATGGCACAGTAAGGTGATCTTCAGCTTTGATGTATTTCAGCATAGAAAATGAAAATGTGGGTTATCAAAACAATTAACTCATGAGGCATCCGTACTTACAGGAAGTGAAATACAACCATATATAACCAGTGTCCTACCATCTGTGCCAAGCCTATTGATAAACCTTCCCTGACAGCACGAAATACTCCTCCTGTAAAGGCATCCTTAACATAATACGTCTCTACAGCATTGGGTTAGACTAGGTTTGAAAAACAGCCTTTTATAATACATAGATGAATTTAGCACTTAAGAAGATTAATGGATTCATAAAGAGCCTGGAAATCCAAACTCATTGAATTTAGTTCACGAAGCAGGTCAAATAGGCATTTATCAAACCATCTGGCATCTTTCTTCCCTGGGGAAAAACTGTGGTCAAGCTACAGATAGCTAAAGAGCCATCACTACAGCGAGGGTTTGTTTTTTCCCTGTACTGGCCTTTCCTCTAGAAATCACTGGTGCTAATTAGAAAGAAGTAGATCTTTTTGGACAGAACGCTGCAGATAAAATCAGGCTGCCCCAAAGTGTGTGTCTTGAAGCCACTGGAGATCGCCTTTTTGCTGGCAAACTGTGCAGGCAAAAAACCAGCTTCCCTGTCTCATGTGGCAGATGCTCCGGGTGTTCAGGAGTGCACGGTCATTTTGCACGAGTCGATGTCAGCTTTCTCCAGAGCTGTTTCCCCTACGGCTATGGGACTGCCCATGGGGTTGTTCCTGGATGCACTGGGATAACAGTGCTGCCTGAGGCTGAGGGCACTAACTCTCACTCCAGGCTGGCCTGGCCTGGCTGGTGTGGACAGACTCGACCCAAGGCACCTTCGCCAAAGCATTGAGCCCTTTCTGGAAAATTTTCCTTATTTCCCCACTTCTCCCAGACAATCACAAATGTTAGGGGGGACAGGAGCTTCTAAAAAAAGGTCTTCGTGCATTGAATTTGTATACTGCCCACTATTTTTCAGTCATTCAGTGCCCCAAGTCCATCTTCATCTGGCCTGTCTTTTGTATATGGTTTTGGGTACTCACCAGTGTGTGACTGGGGGGAGGGACAGAGGCAAGGACAGCTGTCCTTAGTTGGTTTTAGCCAGTATGTTGTGTGTGCCAAACCACCTCCCTAGCAAAGCTTGAGCCAGAGCAGCTCACCCTCTGTCACTGCAGCTCCAGCACCAACATGGACCACATTGGGGCAGGGGTCACTTTCCTGTTGAATTGCTTATGAAAAGGCAGGGATTGGGGTGGGGGTGGAGAATGTTTAGGAAAAACTTGGAAAAGGGTTTTTTAATTCATTTCCATTTTTATTCCCATTTCATGACATTTTAGCAGTGATAAAGGATTGTATATGTTGTATTATTTCATATGAACATGTACACCATGGTATGATAAGCCATGTACAGCGAATTAATAGAGTTAAAATATCACAGAAGTGTATTTCTATATAGTCACTTATTTTTTTAAAGCATTGCTACTTAACACAACATAAGCACTATCATGTTCTAAGTCAAAGTGTCTATTCTTTATGTTGCAATAAATAGCTTGTTACTTGCTCTAGACCATAAAAAAGACATTCACGTGCACCCATTAGAGTAGCCTATAAACAACTCACCAGAATATTCAAGGATCTGAAAAAAAAATTATGGGTTTTGAGCAGTTCATTTATTTTTGATAGCAAAATATCAAATTATTTTTTTAATGTGGTCTGATAGAGAAAATATGATAATTATTTCTGGTCACAGTTGCAGTTTTCACTGAAGATTTCAAAGATAAAACAGGTAAGATGCCATATAAAAGAAAAAGCCAGCATAATTAGTTAGTACAGCATATTATGACACACTATGTGGTACACATTAGTGGTGGAAATATGAAATATTTAGTAGGGCCTGGTTGCTTTTGTTCATCACCATGTTCTGCCTCTGCTGTCATGCCATGAAATAATCTACAAATAAAACCAATACATTACTTGAAACAGTATATTCATTATAAAATAAAAGCACATTTGAAATGTATGTTAACAAGCAAGCTGTTACACTGAAATAGGTTTTTTCTCGAAGAAGAATATTTTGACAAACATAGGTCCATCTGGCTCTCCTGCACCTGTGCCAGGATAGCAGGAGGAGACAGGATCAAAATCTTATGTGTAGTCATGTCCAAAACACTGTGCCTGTCCCAGACCCTCCTGGGGCAGGGACCCTCCCCAGGTGCTATTCTCCTGTCCATGAGGGGTAGTGCTGCACCCCTGGGTGCTGCCCAGGACAGCCCTGCTCCCCTCACACACACTGGTGGAAATCAGGCATAGTAATAGTTCAACAGCATTCAGCAGCACCTGCCTTGCGTGTGGGTGTCTGTCAGCACATGCAGAGGGGGTCCAGTTTTGCTACTTCATCTTGCCCTCCTAAAGGAGATGGCTGGGTCAACAGGAGTTGGTCCAACGGACTAAACAGTGCCGCACCACCATCCCTACAGACCCCTCTTCTGTCCGTTTCCAGCAGGGGACATCAGGCATGTCTAGGCGAAACCCAATCCTACTGCCATTCTTTCATTGCTCATCTTCCACACAGATGTGAGCGTCCCAGAGCCTCAGAGACCCCATAGGGCAGGTTTCTCACCCAAAGTAGGACCCAGCCTTGAACCAGATCCCACCAGCTCTCAGGGGAATCTGGAGCCAGATCCAACCAACCCAGCCTGGGACAGTTTGTGGAGCCAGTTATGTTTGAGAGGCCCACAATACAAACTTTTCTCAAATGACTAGGTAGGTACACAGACTAAATACTTAAGCAGGATCCATGATCCATGCAGCCCTTAAGACTATTTGCACTGCAAAATAATCATTGTAAAAAGTGCTGGGATGTAGGAAGAGAAGGAGCTAGCCTTGATACTGTCTTGTCCCAGCCCTGAAGAAACCCCATCAGTCAGTCCATCCAACTGCGTGGTGTTACTGTAGACTTCTGTAGCATTTGCCACCTCTTCAGGAAGGCCCATCTGGAGCAAGAGTTTGGAGATAAGGCTGTTGAACTTGCTCTCTGTGGTGGACCAAAGCTCTCCACTTGGGGTCGGGGCTTCAGACGTGATGTTTAGCTCCACAGGGTCAAGACAGTAACCTTCTGGCGATCTCTCGTAGAGCACATCCATCAAGTCAATCCCAGCTACTGAGGAGGGGGAGGCACAGGGAATATCCCTGACAAGCCTATAATTCTCCATCCACTCTTTGAGCCACTCAATGCGGCAGTCACACTCCCAGGGATTGCGGAAGAGGTACAGCCGCCCAAGGAAGTACACTGGCTGGAAGACGGAAAAGGGCAGCGTTGTCAGGTTGTTGCTGTTCAAGTGCAATGTGACCAGGCTGGTGAGGTTTTCAAAAGCCCCTTCCTCAATGTAGTTGATCCTGTTGCGGTCCAGGTAGAGGACCTCCAGCTCCCCCAGGTCCCTGAACCAGGTGTTGGAAATGTTCCTGAGGAAATTCCCCCCCAAGTTGAGCATCTTCAGGCACCTCAGGCCATCAAAGGAGTTTTCTGGAAGCTCACTGATCAAATTGTCGTTCAGGTACAGGTACTCCATCTTTTGGCAGCCCTGAAAAGCTCGCTCATGAATTACATTTATCCTGTTGTCCTGCAGATTCAGGTATTTCAGTTTGGTCAGACCCTGCAGGGAGTTATAAGCTACAGCTTCAATCCTGTTTCTCTCTAGGTAGACATGGGTAAGGTTCTCCATGCCCCTGATGGCACCTGGGATCCTCCGAAAGTTGTTCTGGAAGCAGAAAAGCTCCTGCAGAGCATGCAGCTCGATGAAGATCCTGTCCGGGATATTGAAAAGATTACAGTCTGCCAGGTCCAGCTTGACCAGACGTCTGAGGGCAGTGAAAGTCCTCGTGTGGAGGTAGCGAATGTACTCGTTGTGGGCCATCTTCAGCTCAGTCAAACTGGGCAGTCCCTTGAAAGCCCCCGGGGTGATAAAGGAGATATTGTTGTGGTTGAGTGACAGGGATTTGAGGGAAGGCAAGGTCCCAAAGGCCCTCTCAGAGAGAAACTTGATACTGTTTTTGTCCAGGTTGATAGAGGAGGCTTCACAAGGGAACTCACTAGGGATCTGCCCCAGACCGACACGATCACAGAGGACGGCACAGCTTCGCTCCTGGGTGCAAACACAGCTGGCAGGGCAGGACCGTACACAGGCCCACACCGCGTGGATGTGCGGGACACAAAGGATCACTGTCAGAGGGGAAAACATCATCCCCATGAAGACATGGGAGGAGAGAATCAAGATGCATCGTCAGTAAATGCATTAGTCACAACAGGAAAAAGAAATTACATTGACTTTGCCTCCCTTCTAGGCAGGATAATTGCCACCTACTACTTTTACGCCAGTGCTGACTGAGGAGATCTCGTGAAAGAGTTAAGTCAGATTCATGCTTTTTGCTTGTTTCTTTACTTCATTCATTCAACCTAACATTTCTCCACCAGAGCCATGAGCTGCTGCAGCACTACAAGGGGAACTATCAGCTTTTAGGGATACAGTTCAGTGTTAAGAAACACCTTTCCACTGTATACTGGTAGAATGGCATGAGAAAAAACAAATCAAGGGACATTGTTCAACTGATTTCTTCATGATCTCATCGTAGATAAGATATCCTGCACCTCCAGTACAGTTTTTACTGTTTTGCCAATTCTCAACACAGTCTCCATGGTGCATTATGCTTGGTGGCAGCAGCTGCTTTATTCTTTTACCAGCCTGACATAGAAGGTGTGTGGCTATTGTGTGTTTTTTTCCAAGTTAGTCCCACACAGGTGGATGTACAACAAGGAGGAGAAGGAGAAGGCTCCTGGGGAGAACTTAGAGAAGAACAAAAGGAGCAGGAGACATCAGCCTCCATGGACAGGCATTTTTGTGGGGAATAAACATCCAGTCACCCAGACATCTGTGAAACAAACTCACCAGAGAGGAAGAACTGAAGGCAGAGGTCATTTTGTAACTGGTCTCAAAGGCACATCCTACCTATCGCTCAACAAAATAAGAGGCCACAGCAGCAAACTCTCCGTGTAGTCACTAGCAGGAAATAGTGGGTACTGCTACTGACTGGTTTTTCTGCTGCAGTTTATTGGCTCCTACAGAACATAATCCCTTTATATTTTTTTCAATAAGACATGAGATAGCAACAGCTTTACGAAGAGCCACCTTTATCGCAGCATTGCTGGGATCACATTGCTGCTACTGCATCCATGTCTGGCCCCAGGGGACAAGGGACAAGGAACAGGCTTTCCCCCACACTCCTGCTGACTGTCTGGAAAGGGAAGCTCCCAGCATCCAGGCTGCTTCTCCCCACCCGTTTGCAGCACAGCACTTGCCTACTACAGCTGTATTCCCGATGAACATTTTTGTTAAGACAGATGTGTGAGGTGATACGCAAGAAAGCATGAGCTTCCACAAGTGTCAGGCTTCTAATTGTGCAGTCCCTAAGTCTTTAATGGACAGATCAAACTACAGTTCAAACTCCAATTGCTCTGCCCTTTCTCCATCTCTTTTAAAGGCAACATGCATGCTACTGTATTTATGAGTTTACACTGCCTGAGGCTTCTTCAAGCAGGAGACTTGCAAAACCAGTTGCTGCGCAGGTCCCCATTGACAGGACATCAACCCAAGAGCTTCCCAGGCTGGTTATGTTAGAATCAACCTGGTCACTGCATGTAGAAGAGGGATTTAGATATGTGGAGGGAGCATCCCAGAAGAACTTTAGCTGTGGCCTCTTTACCAAAATTCAGGTCTCATCAAGCATGGCCATGTTCTCATGAGCAGAGAATTAGCAAAAAAGCATCACTTCAAGGACAAATGATAGTGAGGGATGCTGAGAGATGGAAAGGATTTTAGACAGGTTGTCATTTTGCTTGTTTGTATGTTCCTCTCCTTTTTCCTGAGCCCTTATCTAATAGCCATGGCTAAAGGAAAGTCCACTTTGGTCAGGGCCAGTAGACAACAGGTGAAGGAGCCTAAGGACAACAGGGGAGACAACACACTGGCCTCAGATTACTTGCTCTTTGTGCAGGCTGCCCAGGCCTGCCAGTTTGCTACCCTTTGCACCAGTTTGTGCTGTTGCTTGCAAACAGGGGCATATGTTGTTTTTGTTACGTAGTTACATAAACTGAGGGCCAGACAGATTAAGGATTTGCCAGTTCCCAAATGTCTGACCACAGGTGGCTGTCTGGAAAGGATGGATGCAAGTGTTGCTGCTGGAAGAAGAGCCTTGCAGTGGGCTCAGGGTGACATCCAAAGGGCTATATGTGCATAGGCTGTCCTATATGTGAGACTGTCCCAGGCAAGTTCAATGTTTAGTTACAGCTAACCCAAGCTCAGTCACATCTCTGGCCTTCAGCGCAGACCTCCCCCAGCAGCTGTGTACACAGTAGTCAGCATAGGAATGTGCACACTGATAACCAAATCCCATCCTTCCCCTCCCTGCTTGTTCTCTAATCACTTGATAAAGGAAACGTCTGTACCCAAGCCATATCCAGCCTGTTCTCCTTATACACAAGGCTTCTGTAGTGCCAAATCTAGGTCTTTTGCTAGTGTCATTTCATAGCACACTTCTAAGATCTCTGTTTACAAGGTTATCTCTTTTCATTGTGCAGTACATGGAAAACAAACACTTGAGGACCATCCAATTAGAAAACAAACCCCTGGCAACAGGACCCCCTCAGCACCACAACCTATGTGGCAATCCTCCCTCTTTCTCTTGCAAATGAATCAGAAAAAAAATCCTCCATCTGAACCCCACCAAATCCTTCCTTACTCATTCCTCTTCCCCCAAAATTACACTGTGGCAGCAGACAAGACAGCAGTTGGAAGATGCCTCCAACTTACTGATGCAGAAAGTGATCAAATGAGATGTGTTGGAGAAAAAGGGTGAAATACAGCAGTAAGGCCAAAACTATTCATGAGATGAAGGAATAAAGAAAATTCCACCCAGGGATGATGTCTTTTACTTTTTTAAATACTACAGTAATTCACTATTTGAAAGGAAGACTGAGCAACTGAAAAAAAATGTCAGTTTTCAGAAGGGTAAAGAGACAGTGATTGCAATAATTGAGTATTATTTAACCTACACCTTTCCGAAAGATCTGTCTAATCCACTACTGGGTAATGCAAAATAAAAGTATACTCACCATTTAAAATGATGGCAAACATTACCTTGATTATTCAATAGTGGCATTTCAGGTCTGGCAAGTGAATTTGAGGGATCTAAAAGCAGACAGGAATAGCAGATACAGGTTGCATCCTCTGTCATTTCCCTGCATCTTTTTACCACAATAAGGTCTATGTTTACAAAGGAAGAGAAAGAAAAAAGCTCCTCTCCCACATGCTTTCAAACTGAAGAAGTCCCCAGCACCTTCCTGAATAGCTTTCTTCCACCACTGACCTTCTCAGGGAATCCTGCAGCTTCGTGCTACACCTTTTCATGGGCTCATCCACATTTTTCGCATCAGCTGTGCCAAGGACAGGTTCCTATCATCTGAGGCGGGAAAAGATCACCAACAGTAAGAGACTGGCCATCTCCCCACAAAATAGGTGCTGGTACAGAGGAGCGTAACCAGCTTAGCATCAAACAGCCAAACCTAAAATTGCCAACAAAATTATCTTAGATATTCTGCTTACCTAGCCGGGCAGTGGCTGTGTCCTCCCTCCTGCTCATGAGGCTGCCACTAGCCATACCAGTCGGTCTCTGAAAAGTTGGCATATTTCTCTCACAAGCTATCATTTAATGGCAGGAAAATCCTCTGTATCAGAGGAGGATTAGCAGAGATGGAAGAATGTCTGTCCTCTAAAGCTCCCAAAGCAAAACAGGGATTGCAGACAAACCAAACTGATGCTTTCTCCCCTCTGCCAACCTATGCTCCCCCCATCACTGAAAAAAATTTAAAAGATGCAGTCCAAAATTGGACCGCTGCCACTCAAACAGCATGCTGAAAGTCATTATTCCACTCCTCATTATATAACAGCAGAGGAGGTGAGAGTAGAGGGTGCAGCCTAAATGTGATTATTTATACTTGGGGGTAAGCACAGCCTTATGGTTTCCCTTCATTAGGCTCTCCAAACCAGCACAGCTTGGGACTCTTCCCCATGCACACTTTCCCAGCCCCAGCATGGCTCCCATTTTGCTATCAGAATGCTGGTGTACTTTGCTTTGCTGGGAATTGTTCCTGAAGGACGAGGAGGTGCCAACAGCACTGGGACAAGGGACAGCAAACACAGGAGCTTGCATGCTGTATATGGCCTTGATAATAATCAACTCTGCCCTGCATATGAGTGTGTTTTGCTTGTGATGCTGCAGCTGGTGCATGGAAATCATAAGGACAGGTTCTGTATGTGATGATGTTTTAGCATTCAGGATGTGAATTGGTTTTTAAAGCCTTTTTCTGACAGAATGATGATGGTTTCTTTGGAGAATGGGAGCTGAATAAGTGAGTTATCTCAACCTCCCATGCCTTAGGTAATTGTGTTCACCATGTCAGATGGAAAAATAGCTCTACTGTATTTCTAAGTGAATTATTCAACTTTTTTTTTTTTTTTTTTTTCCAGAAAATGGAATACCTGATGAATTTATGCTTGATACAGCAGGAAAGATTCAGCTGGGAACCAGCCTGCTGCTCAGCTCTTCCTGACAATTAAAGCACTCAGCTACATCAGCTTTATTTTCTTTTGGCTTTACCTCAGTCTTAAGGCGTCTGTCTGGCACCTCAGGAAATTTGTGTCTGTCCAAACAGCATGTAAGCAGGCTGGTGCTGGGCAGGCAGGCTGGAGGGAAGGGGGACAACCCATATAGCACTGCTTTTATCTGAAGGGTACCTTTCCCCACCATCTTATTGCACTAACACCCCCCTCCCCCAGCTTTGCACTTCTGCACTTTGCACCTTGTTGCTTTATAGAGGAGGAAAGAAATTTTCAAAGCCACACACAGCAGTGCTGCAGCCCCTGACACGGAGCTGAAACTGCTGGAGACCTTGTGGGGACAGAACTGGCACCAGCTGGCATCTTGCCAGTGCTGGGGCAGCTGGTGTTTCTCCTGAAGGTCCCAGTTACCATGGGAATACCAGGAAGCCACAATCTGATCACAGAAAGCAGATCACCAGTCTTTCAGTCATAAAGAAAACTGGTGGGAAGGAGTGGGGAGCACCATTCCCAGTTCCTTTTCCCTCAGCATTTCCCAGAGCCCTAGAGGTGGTACCAGAAATCTTGTCTCTCACCAGGTGCTGTAGCAAGGAGTGGAGGCAGTGGGCAAGTGCATGGGGCTTGGGGACAATTTGGTGTGTGATCACTTGGCAGCTCCCCAGGGACTAGACCTGCTGTTTGTTTTCTAAAGTGATAATAAATCTGCACATCAGAAATGGTGATGGGCTGATCAGCACCGAGGCACCAGATTTCTGCTTAGACTCTGGGGCTCTCCTGTGTCTTGCTGCTCTTCTTCCATGTGCATAGTAAGGGACCGGTGGGGATGGGACATGAAGGACCACTGAACCTCAGGAAATGCTTCTGTGATTTTCAAGCCACCTCCTGAAAGAGGGGCAGCTTGCAGGACCTGGCAAAACACATCCCCTAAGGAGGACCCTCGGAACCTCTGCTGTGTGGAATGCGGGATGGGGGGTAGTGTTTGTTAAACTAGGAGCTGTTTGCACTTGTCCTGGCTTGAGCTAGAACAGAACTCATTCTGTTCAGTGCCCGTTTTGCCCTTGTTCCCAATCCGTGTGTTGCTGAATTGCTATGTAGTAGGCAGCTGGCCTAGCAATTGAGACCAGCCCCACTACAGCTTTTTCAACTGCAGGTGGACGTAGAAATGCCTGAAACAGCCCATGTCTTGCCCCATCATGAGCCCTCCCACCCACAACCTCACCACCCAACCTGTGCTGGCACACCTGGAATTCCTACCTATCCAGCAGCAGCTTCACAGCTTACAGCAGTACATTTCTCTGCATCATGTATGGGCAGGAGTCTCATGCACTTCCAGACAACAGCACAGAGAAGATATGAACATCTTAGCATATGCATGGAGTTAGGCTGTCAGGGCTCAGGGTGGGAAGAACATTGAGGTCACAGTTTCTAGAAGAGTCTCCTGTTGCAGGCAGACAGATGGTTGGGAGCATCACCCTGTGAGCAGCTTCAGCAGAGTGCTGCAGGAGCACCAAGCTTGCCACCCAGTGCCTCCTGTGAACTTCTGCCAGCTCTTGCAACTCCTGATTTATTTCCTGATAACCCTTGGTCCTGAGAGGGCATGACAAAGTGGGAATGAGGCCTGGTAAGGAGAGGTTTCTAGTCTTCTTCAGTAGAAGAACTTAAATACCAGAAGGTACATAAAGGAAACCAGCATTTATTCTTAAAAGAAACAAACTTGAGCTTTTAACTACACCTCAACATGCTGAGGGTTAACTCAGTGCTGGGAAGCTGCTGTGGCTGCCAGGCTTCAAGTAGACTCAGAAGCAACAGACCTCACTACTTCGTCTCTATGCTGTTAATTCTTTTGCCACCAAGGGCTCTTCCTCATGACCTGTCCTGCCCTTTTTAATCTCTGGGAACTCAGAAAAGCCAGAGGTCAACATAGTGGTGGAGATGAGCCCAGAAAGCAGAAGGATATGCCACCACGAAAAATAATAATAATTTAATAAAAAACCCACAAA
>JAAGNO010022392.1:0-36745 GCA_033439905.1 Ceryle rudis
GTCTCCAGGGATGGGGCCTCAACCACTGGCTGCTCATGTCCACCTTCTTGTCTACCAGAACCCCCAAGTCCTTTTCTGCAGGGCTTCTCTCTATCACCTCCTCTCCCAGCCTATATTGACAGTGGGGATTGTTCTGGCCCAGGTACAAGACCCTGCACTTGCTCTTGTTGAACCTCATGAGGTTCACCTGGACCCACCTCTCCAGCTTGCCTAGGTCCTAGGATGACATCCCATGCCTCTGGTGTATCGACAATCTGCTGATAGATAAGACAGTATTTCTGGTTTATGTATCTTTATAAGTAATACACCAAGGAAACAATCAGAGATTGAACGGAAAGAAGTCCCAGATGCACTATTTCTTGTTGAAAATGGCTGGATTTTTCCTACAGCAAATGCATGCCTGCTGCTGTGTTAAAAGACTAAGCTACTCCCTAACAAAGGAAATCAAAAAATGCTTATTAAAAAGCATGATATTGCATAATATTCATAATCCCTAGGTTCTTAAACAGCTCAAGTGAGAAAAGTCTTACTCTGAAATACCCCACTTTTATAAAGAAAAAAAAGTGAGGTGGATGAACATTCTCCTTAAAGTGGCCCTCTCTATTTAGAGTAATAAATTTGCTTACACTCTACTTTTATGAACAGTAAAATTCTCTACAGAGCAGTTATATGCTCAGATGAGACACTACATAAAATGAAAGTACATGTATGGTTGTAAATGTGTAATCATCTGTTGAAATTTAATATATGATTAGTTTCTTCAATATGACATGGATCATTTACTTGGAAAGAAGTGCGAAATGCTCTAAGGACATTCATCCATTTCTTAAAATTAATCAGATCAATATTAACAACATGAAGAGAAAAAGAATGGTTTAGGTCAAAAAAAGGGTTTCCTTGTAGAGGAGAATCTGCTATTGCAGCCTTGGAGCCAAACTTTGGCAGGTAGGCAGAAAAGAAAGCTCAAAAGAAGCTCCTAATCACCATCTGGTCACTGACAATTTGCATATACAACTTCTCATTTTAAATGGGTCTGTACTCACATGATTGTGTGTAGGTGCTGAACAGGCATTTGATCTCTGCAGAGATCTCAGGCCAGGTGTGAACTCCGTTGCTAGTCCCTCACATCAGCATTTGATTTTGGTTCAGAAAGTCATATATGTCCTCCTATGCCTCAAAATGGGCAGTTGTTCCCTCCCCCCAGAAATTAACCAGAAAAAGTTGTCTATAGTAGTCTAGTATTTTCTGTCTTAGTCTGCTTAATTTACCCCTGTGTTCTAAACACTTTTTTTAATTCATTGCAAGTTTATCTAGTTATGCAAAGTTAGTTCAAAAGTTTTCTCCTTTCAAAGTTGTTATGAAGTCACTAAAGCATGTGTATTCTGGAGGTCATTATATACTACTTTATATTTGCCTAGCTAGTTAGATATATACAATCCCCAGAGCAATAGTTAACAGGGTCCTTGTTGCTTATACCTTTATTTTTCAGTCAGTATGAGTCTTTGCCGTGGGAAGGGCTTTCATTTATCCATGAAGTTTAAAGTACATAAACCTCAGATGGCCCTGATGTGGAAGCAATTCCCTGCAATATTTCACTTTCTACTTCTCAGTTCTTTTTCATGAAAGTAACCACGAGGTAGAGCCCATAAAAAAAAAAAAAAAAAAAAGGAAATGAAAGATTAAATTTATAGAAAAATTAGAGAACGAGTTGTATCATGTCATGTCCTAGGACATGAATCCTGGTAAAGCAAATCCTCCTGATGGCTGTAGCATATAGATATGGGGAATATGTAGCGCACTGCAAAGTGTGCTGTGAGCTACAAGACTGAGAACTCCAAACTGCCTGCTTTCTTGGGATCAAAAAGATTATTTTGCAAAGCAGATCATCTGAGGATTACCTTGCTGTCTGATTCTTACTCTCATTTATGTTATTAATATGAGATGTCAACCAGAGAACATCTACTTGGACCCTTACCTCAGTGTAGCAACAAGGGCCAGAAACAAGTGGAGCAGAGCTTGATGTATTTAGAAATAGAATATCTCCTATACAAAGATGTATCTGGATGAGTCTTCTTTGTCATATCAGAGGAGATCACTGCTAACTCCTGAAAAGTAAAGATGCAATACTGGTATAAATCAGAACAGAGCTGCATTCCTTTTCTCTTCTCAGACTGGCTTAAAAGTTGTATTGCTAACTGCCCAATACGTCTTTTATACCAGAAAGCTCCATATTGCTTCACTGGCTCCTGAGTTTGGCTTAGTACTAATGTCATTCTGACACCTTCAGTGCTTCTAGGATGGTTGGAGCAAGTTGAGAAGCCAGAGTCAAAACCCTAGCAAAGCTGGTAAACCATGTAGTAAAAACATCTTCTTACAAAAAAAAAAAAAAATGCTTTTGGTTTTGTTTTTCATGCAGACTCTTACAAGGAAAATATAGCTGGAAAGAAAATCTGGTAATTCAGCTGATCACAGAGGAGAAAAGAACTGTCACAGATTTCTTGAGAAATATGTACTGCCTGAGGAATGCTATATGTGTGAGCAGTACATGCTGTGTTTTATTTTATTATCTTCTAGTCTCACATAAAAACCCTTTAAAAAAATCTACAAAACATGACCTTTTGCTTTCATCATTTCTCCATCTAAAAAGAAAATGAAGGAGGTTTTGTCTCATCTTTGCTTGTAGGAGTTAAATGCCATGGTTAGAAGGGTAGTGCCTTGGCTAGGACAGTCTCTCTAGGTTTTTGCGTGGCCCCTGGAGATAAATCAGGAAAGAAACTGGATTTGGTGTATTTGTCTCACTCTGAAAAGAAGTAATTTTCTGATTGCCTGAGAGGTGGGGAAACTCTTAGTCCAGATCAGTGAAGGACATTTTCAATGAAACATGTTCAGTGAAAAGCATTTAATGTGCTTCCACAAGTTATAGTAATTTGGACACATAGTGCTTTCAGTGGAAGAATGGTGGAAAGGACTATCTCAGCAAGCAAAATGTTTTTTCATGGGTGAAGACTGTGGAATTACAGTATCACAAATATACTGGCATTTTCTTCAATAGTAATTTCCCTCAAGGATATATTTGTGTATACCATCTTAAGTGCAGCATTCACTACTGCTCATCTTCTAGATCCACAGCATGTTGACAACTAAAAAAAGTAAATTTCCATGCATCAGAAATGATGACATTCTAAACATCAGTATTCTGCTTTATACTACATTTCATTCCCCATCATACCTTCTGGACTGCAATATTAGCCAGAAATGGAGGTTACATGACAGTATTAATTTAAAGAAGGGAACTATATTTTCTTTCTTCTTATCCATACAGTATTAAGTTAAGCACATCTACAATTCAGAGTTTTATAGCTAGGGTGCTGCTAAGCATTGTGGATGGCCTCTGTAGAAAATTTAATCTCTCTCATGTTATGCAGAATATCCAGACACTCCCTCTGAGCCTTACTGCAGAATCTGTAGGAGCAGTAGGATCTTACAAGTACATTCAAGTCTGCACATTCAATGTCTCATAGAATATGCATAAGCCCCTTAGATTCAAATGTTCAAAAAGGTAAGTTAGCCCAACTTGTCAAACTTTCAGCAGCAGATACAACCTTTAACATAGCAAGTGGAATCGAGGTGGAGGAAAGGTTGTTGCCTGTTGATTCAGGTGAGGGAAATAAAGCATCAGGAAGCACAACTGTTATCAGAAGGGGCTTTTTGCAAGCCACAGTTTGTGCAGCTGTAATTATCCTGCTTTATACCACAGCTGTGCTGTGTCCAAAATGCTGAAAGGAAAGCTGAGTTTCTCAGCACAGACAAATTAAGGAAGGTTGTATGGGAAAGATGGAAGGGAAATGGGGTCCCCTACCAGACTAAGCAATGTCTAGTAAAGCCAGCTGCTCTCACCTAAACCCCAGTCGGTACACCTTTAGAAGGAATGAGTCAAAGCACAAGAAGTGACATGGCTTAACATTTGCTAAAGAGGTCTTTGCAGGATGAAATGTCTGCCATAGAAACTTTTTCTAGCCAACATCAATTACAACAAGCTGCTAAACCTCTGTGTTCCTTGTGCCAGTGCAGAATGAGAGCAAGAATAGGAGGAAGATTTGCAATGTCAACATAAGCAGAAGGTGGTGGTACACTAAAGTAGCCTGTTAAAAAGTACTCTCTGGAAGAGCACAAATGCTAATGCACTTCCAAAGTAGAATATATTCAATGTGGAGAGCCCACAGTCCATCAGACTAATCACTGACTAATTCTCTTGTGTTTGTGTTGGGGGAACCCACCAAAATTTTCAAAGGTACAGTGCTGGAGTTTTCTGGGCATAAACCAGTAGCCCTGCTGGAGAAAGCAGATGCCACAAAACACTTGCACCAGGCTAGTCATCAATCCACAACAGCTACTAAGCTATAAAAGCAGAAATCTCATTTTCAAATATTTTATGTGCAATTTATAAAGCTATCTGGTGTTCTCAATCACTGTAAGATCTACTGTGATATGTAGGTTCATAAAGCTCTGAGATACTACAACAATGGTTATCAACATCTACTATAATAAATGTTTATAGAATCATAGAATCATCTAGGGTAGAAAAGACTTTTAATATCACTGAGTCTAACCATCAACCCTACTCTACCAAGTCCACCGCTAAGCCATATCCCCAGGCACCACATCTGTACAGCTTTTAAACACATCCAGGGATGGTGACTCAACCACCTCCCTCGGCAGCCTGTTCCAATACCTGGCAACCCTTTCAGTGAAAAATTTTTTCCTAATGTCCAGTTTAAACCTTCCCTGGTGCAGCTTGAGGCCATTCCCTCTCATTCTATCAGTAGCTACTTTTGAGAAGAGACCAACACCTACTTCTCTACAACATTCTTTCATTTAGTTGTAGAGAGTGATAAGCCTCAGCCTCCTTTTCATCAGACTAAATAGCCCCAGTTCACTCAGCTGCTCCTCATAAGACTTGTTCTCCAGGCCCTTCACCAGCTTAGTTGCTCTTCTGTGGACCAACTCCAGCACCTCAATGTCTTTCTTGTGTTGAGGTGCCCAAAACTGAACACAGTACTCAAGGAGTGGCCTCACCAATGCCGAGTACAGAGGGACAAATCACTTCCCTGGTCCCATTTGCCACACTATTTCTAATACAGGCCAGGACGCCATTGGCCTTCTTGACCACCTGGGCACACTGCTGCCTCATATTCATCTGCTTGTCGAGCAGTACCCCTAGGTCCCCTTCTGCTGGGCAGCTTTCCAGAAACAATGCCCCAAGCCTGTAGCTTTGCATGGGGTTGTTGTGGTCCAAGTGCAGGACTTGGCACTTGGCCTTGTTCAAGCCCATATGATTGGCCTCAGCCGATTGATCCAGCCTGTCAAGGTCCCTCTGAAGAAGCTAAAGTTACATGTTTATGTAACTTTATCTAACAACATTAATTTAGTACCAAATGCAAATCAGTACTAAAAGAGAAAACTGATTTATGGGACTTTTAAGAAATGTTTCTTTTCTATTCTTCTGTTGCCAGCTAGAATTCAGGGCAGAATTCAGTCATAGGGACTTTTCAGGAAAGTGCTAAGTGGAATTGTCTTGGGCTAGTCCACATCATAAAACGTTTATTCTCACTGATCTTGAAAACAGCAGCTACTCTGTAATATGAAGGTTGTCTCATTTTGCTGTAATCTTGAGGGCATGACTCAGAAACACATACTATTGCTGCTGATCCCCTATAGAAAAAGAGAAGACTTCACATCCAAAGGGCTGATAATATGATAAATTTTGCAGACTACAAATCTTTTTATAAAGAAAGTAGAAAAATATATTTTGGAGTTCATGATATGGTCAGCAACCTAAGTTTAAACAGCTCAAATGATCAAACCAGCAGAAGTATACTACAAACGGATTTTTATTGATTGAACTGGATAAACAGATTAATTTTTAAAAATCATATTACAAACAGGTGCAGTACCATAAAATCAGTTTATACACATGGAGATGACATTCTCAGCCTGCACAGCGCCTGCAGCGCTGTAGCCCATTCTCGTTGCAAGCGGTACACTTGAGGGCTTTGAATGAGTCCGTAAAGCAGTTCCGAAACACAGACATCTTGCTCCCATGGCACGCTGAGCACGGCAGGAATCCAAAGCCCCCGCAAGAGGGGCACTCGTGAGGATGCTGGACTCTCTGCTCAAAGAATGTAAGAAATAGAAAAATGTTACCTCATCAACCACCTCCAGGACAATGAGGGCTCCAGGACATCTGAGAATACACATTCTAGTTCCCATCATGAGCAATACCAATCATCACCCGATACCAAGTATACTACCCTGGAAGATCAGTACATCTATCAGCCTTTTCCTTTGGTCAGACCTACATGCAATGGTGAGAAGCTCACTGTAGGTTTATCAGTCATTAGTAGTCTGTGTTTATATTGGCCAAAATAGCTCACTAAAGGTTAGCTTGGATATATTACTCTGATATAGTTTAGGTCTAGGTCAATTCTAGGAGGTACTGAAATTGATTGAATCTACACTACAGGCAGTTTATGTTGACATTACATTTTCTATGTTGTATGTTAAGATATAATGACATTTAGTATTTATATGCTTTTGCTGATCATATTATTCCTATTACAGTTAGAGTTGATTATATCAAACAGCAATTCATGGCTTCTGACAAGTGGTACTTGAGGAAATAAGTGGTGTATTCGGATGTAGGGATGTAGAATGATGAAACTTTAAGTGTAAAGAAGAAACACCATCAATATCCATCAGTTACACCTGGAGAAAATTGCAGCAAGCAAGGCTTAGATTCCCTTAATTGTCGTAATTCATGGGTAAAACAATAATTTTACTCTATTTTGTACTGGATTAAAGACAATGGAGAAGACAAGAAGAGATTTCAAAGACATTCCTAAATTGTACTTACCAAAAATGTTGCTAGTTTGTTTAATGATTGCCTTAAAGTTCTGTGTCAGAGAAGTGAAAGATACACCACGTTGGGTACTTACCACAGCACAGATATGTGGCTTTAACATTGCACTGTTGAGTAAAAACTTTATAGATTTATTTACAAAAGGAGAACATCCTATACTATCCATACTATTCCCATGTTAGTATGAGAAATTAGGTACCACTAAAAATTAGTAACAAATTATTACTAGAGTATACTAAAATATGTACAGACAACAGAGTCCTTGTAAGACTACAAGAAAATTGGACAGATTTCTGAAAAAAACATCAATAACAGCATACCTTTATTGACCACTCAGATGAGCACACAAAAAAAGGCACTTTTTCTTTTTGTCCTGTAGCTTGCCATTCTTCTTCATAAAGCGAACTCCTATTACTATTTACTTCTCCAGGGACAATGTTTGAAAGTATTTAATATAAAATTAGCATTCTTTTTATCTCAGTAGTGCTCACATATTCCATAATTTATGTGGTAGTTTACTTCATAATATTTTTATCCTTTACCTTCATTGCTGTGTGTTAGGCTTGTAAATAACTACCTTTCCATGTAGTTAAGAGAACTGACAAAACAGAAATGCAAAACTGCTCTATCTCAGCTCCTCAGACAATGGCTATTTCTTTCTTGAACACATGACAGTTTGTGTAACCACTTTTTGCACCTTCAGTGGCAAAGAAACCTGACTGCACTTTGCAATTTTAGCAAATCCATTTTAAAAAAAAAAAAAAGCAAAACAAAACAAAAAAAGTAGCTAAGCAGTGATTGTCTTCACTAAGCAGCTATCAGTCTGCTGTAGTCTGGCATCATTTGTCTTTTAAAAGTGCTTTCTGTCCCAAGATTAGGACACACATTGGACAAGGTAAAATACCACTCTAGGACCCCTCCCCACAAAGTAGGATCTGGGGACATTTCATTTCAAAGTAATGAAAAATGTTAAGGAGGTGAATTAGCTACCCTTTCTAGTTAGACAACAAGATGCTTTACATACACTTTAATCATATATATACTTTTGTTTAATAGTTTCTGGTTAGCCATTCAATACATTTTAATATGGTCAATTGGTTCTTCTGTGTTTTATACAGGAATACATACACTGAGTGATGAGGCAAAGAAACTTTTTCTGAGCTAAGGAACAGGCCAGACAAATGCAGAAGGTACCACCTGCCCTGCAAAGGGATGAGGCAGTTCATGATTTACTGGATAATCTTAAACTGACCTCCTGAATAAGAGGTGAACAACCTTTGGATTCAGCCTGACTGGAACTTTTGGAGGAGTCCAAGAAAACCAACATGCTTAACAAAAAGAGACGTGTTTTGTGATAAACTCAGAGATGTATGGTACACAAAGAGTTACTGAGAACCTGTTAGGAACGCATATGCTGTAGTTTGGCTAAATGCAAGGAAAGAAAAATCTTGAGGTTAAATCCACCAGGTGTATCCTTTTTTTCCTCTTTCATCAGTTGTCCTGGTATTTTACAAATATCATATCCTCGTTATCTATTTTTAATATCAGTGGTACATACTTCTGAAGTTTATATATTATCTGAATTTATATAGGGATGATTTCAAAATAAAAAGATAATTAATAGAAATATATTCCTGTTCTAAGGACCGAGCTACCTATAAAACTCAGATTCTATTATACATGAATCCCCAAAATGATCTTTGTTGCAGGCTATCCAAAGGAAAACAGAAAGCACCTCAAGCAGCCAGTAGAACAAGACTAGCAGAAAAGTGACAACCAGTAGAGATCCTGAAGCAAAGCTGTGGGAGCAGAGACCCACACTCCTCAGGGAGTGTGAATAACTGTTCACAATAAAAAGCAAACTTGCCTCAGAGATCTTCAATGGATAAGGCAAACTAAGAGCTGGAGAAGGTAAGATAACCTGTAATATGACATTTCTGCAAATTGGTGTCATTGGAAACTTCCAGCATTTGCCCAGATTTTGTAGATGTCAAACTTCAGGTCTAGACAGAAAAAGAGATGTGCAGGTTCCAAGCACATTTACTGCAGTACACAGGGAAGTGGTGCAGCATCCAAGATGCCTGACTCCTCCAAGGTCTTGTGTAGGTTAAGTACTAAAGATGATGTCAGAAGGTATGGGAAAGGGAAAATGACTTGCCTTTTCTGCTGTGGTAAAATCAAGAGAAAGCAGAGATGGATATTTTTGTTTGATATTATTGCCCTTCATGTTTTCTCAAACTTATTGGACTGTGATACTATGATATCATTTATTCAATGAGAAAAACAAAAAAAGCATGTGGGATCATCAGTTTGTAACAGGAGAAAAGGAACTGTTAAAAAAGAAAATCTACTCAATTACAAATATACAATGTACATTCCTTATATTTATTTGCAGAAATATAATTACCTCAATTTTGGTTAAGAGATCCTGCAGTTCCCCAGATTCATTCATTAGTAAAATTTTCTCAGCACCCTATTAGTAAGAAGGAAAAAAGGTCAGACAGTTTAGTATGAAAAAAAACAGAGATGATTAGAAAATTTGGTATTGAAAATTTAAATAGGCTGAGGACAAATTCGACTCATATTAAGTATTTTGTAATTGGGTCAACGTTAGGAAAGCTAGAAGGAGAGGAGAAACTAATCACAGTTTTGAGAGCAGTGTCTGAAATTTGTTACCAGGTGTGGTATCACAATTACCTTTTTATAAAAGGTGACAGACCTTGGAAATTATGGTTTGTGTTCCTTTTATTTTACAGAGTATGTTTCTTGACAGAATAAAAAACAGATCTAGTTACCATGTCAAAAAATACAATTACATAAATATACAATACATCAGAGAATGCAGCAAAATGAGAGGAGGAAATTAGGTTTCAAATATTCTGGCAGTTGAGCATTGAATTAAGACATAATATGCCTAATGTATAACACAAGGAGAAAAGGGGTAATGAAAACACTATAACAACATTAAAGTCAGACACAACAATGAATAATAATAACTTATTCTGAGTACATTAGGCCTCTGAGGGGTTCTGTGATCTGAACCAGGGCAGTACTGAAGTGTTTTTATTGTTTTCCTCATGAAAGTAAGTGCTAAGAGATTATCATAGACAAAATTAGTGTCAAAGACTATATACTTATTATAAACTTCTTTTACCCTTTTCTTCTAATTAGGGGCCCACATTTGAATGCTTACACTTCACTGATGTAACCAAATCCACTGAAGATTACACTTACAGATACTTTTAATCAGTGGATCAAAAGAAATCATGAAAAGGTGAGGAAACTGAGGCACAGAGCACAATTGCTGCTAAGGGCAATAGGCCACATGTAGACCTGGTAGTAGGTTCATGTCATCATGCTGCTCCACATTGCTGGTCCCTGCATGCCCACAATGTTAAATTCCATCTCTGGATCTGCTCCTGGTGTGAGCTGGGGTGATGGCGCAGGGCTAAGGTGCAGTGAGATGATGGCACATGGCTCCACTGAGCCCACAGTCAGCTGAAAGGGCTGTCAGCCCCAGCTCCCCACCAGCATCACTCTCCCTATTACTCAGAGGTAGAGGAAAAGCTGCTGGGAAGCAGAGGGAACATGCGTGGGTCACTAATGTACATATTAATATCTAACCATTTACAGCACCTTGTTGAGGACTGTGGACACTACAAGTGTGTAGCCTAAAAGCCAACTAAGGGCCACCAAAGCGTTGCAAAGGATTTTGTATGACACCATGTTAAGGTTAGTTTCCCCATAGAAAGTCTTTTTGCTCTGTACAAAAAAAAAGCACTTTTGACTCTGCGTTTGATGATTTTCAATTTTCTCAAAAAAACAAAATAATAATATTTTAGTGGACGTGGGTGCCACTTTTTCAGTGAACGCTACTCTTACAGTGTTACACTTTCAAAGAGTTTGTTGGGTTTTTTTAAAGAAGTATCTACAAGGTAATTAGTTGTGGCTAATTAGTCACAAAAGATGACAGGAGGCTCAGATCAGCTATCCTTGCTTGTGCTGACTCTAATCTGATGTAGAACATGGGCACAGAGCATACCAGCTTCAACATATGCATTAGGCCCTTTGTGTCCCCAGCAGAGCAGCTTTTAGCAGTTTGTTGGCCCCTTCCATGCTTGCCCTCTAATCTTTCTCTGCTGTCACACAGAACGGGCAATAGGAGTGCCTGGCACAAGAAAGCAAGGGTTTGCCAAGGTGGCCTATGGAGCATTACCTCCGGGCCTGAATACATTGCAGTTGCTTGAGACAAAGCTTTCGCTAGCTGTCTGATGCAGAGACATTAAGGATTTGCAGCTTTACTGATGTGATTGCAGCACTGCAAATTCCCTAAGCTGGACAAGCCCCAATTTGCCCTGATTTAGGAAAGAATCTCTTCTCTGTGGCAACAGTTGGCAAAAGTATTCCTGTGACTTCTGCTCCGTATTACAGTAATGCTGTATATGATAACACTGACTGGCTTTTCCTGCAGTATACTTAAAAGTCTGACAGGTTTTCCATCATAGATTCATATTTTAAAAGATTTATATTTTAGATGACATTCAGTCAGCCATCTGTGCTACTGTTAAAGTGGAAAGCATCATTACTATGGTTTTAAAATTAAAATCCAAATGTCTGAATGGCTATCAATGTTTTTAAGTGTTTCGGTGGGTCTTTTCTGATTGACAACTGCCTCAAGTGAAATTTGAATAAAAGATACTTTGCAGAGGTTAATCTTTACTTTGGATCTGTGCATCTTAACACACAGAGTCTATAACTGAGTAATTGAAACAGCTGTTAAATAAGTCCAATAGCTGCTTTCTGACCAGAAAGTGATGTCTGTCTTTTCTTCCTTGTTTGTGCTCAGTTCCCAATTACCTACAAAGGGATGTGAAACATTAAAGAATCTGTCCCTCCTAAGACTCACATAAAGAGCATGAGGGACAGCAGCCATAACATTTAGAGAAGTAGAAGGGAGAAGTGAGGTTTCAGTTTTACTAACCAGTTAAATTTCAAAGCACCAGTCTGTGAATCCTTTATCTAATTTCAGTAGCTCTCTACCATGATGTAGGAGCCCAGGGACTGTGGTCAGGTCTTTGCTCTTCTATTGGACAAGGAAATGCCACAGACTTGGCTACATCACTCAACACATTTTTTAGACTGTTTTTATTCTTCCAAATATTTCCCCAGTTTTCTTTTGAGAAAGTCCAGATATTGTCCTACTAATTACAGAGCTAAGACAAATCCAAGCGCCACTGTTTTCCTACTGCCCCAGCTCTGTCCTGTCACTAAACTTGTATGTTGCTCACTTTTCTTGGGTCTAACCCATTACCATTTTCACAATGTAATTCTTCATCAAGGACTACACATATATATATATGGGTCTGCATTTGGCTGTACTGAAATACCTGCTGATTTTGGGAAGCAGCCTCTCTTCCACATCCTCCCTTACACAGAGAAAAATTAGCATGGCACAGCAACATCTCTCTTATGGACAGGTTTGCTGTGCAAATTAATTGCATCCCTTATTTCCTTAAAAACAAACTTTTGCTAAGTATACAAGTGAGGCTCCCTACTAAGGTAGCAGCATGCAATCACATGCCTTACCATTACCAGGCCTGCCATGCTTTTTTTTTTACCTTGCTGAGGAGACACTTTGTATATACCCCTGTCTTTGCCCAGAACTCACACGCTGTTTGGTGTACAACACTGCACCTCTCACAACAAGGTACCCCTTAGCCCGGAAATCTGCCATAAACTGAGAAAAATGACACTGTAGTATAGCACTAGCATCAGCAATGATGGATTTGATATGCAAAGAACTGGAAGATTGGTATGTAAAGAGCTATCAGATTAATTGAACCCTGCTGCTCCTGAAATGTTAAACAGCAAATTAGAGAAAATAAGTGGTAAAATACTAGGTGATTTGATGCAATAATTCCATCATAGTTTCTTTGCCACAGAGCCACTCTTATCCACTCCATTAAGTGAACACCAGAAGAATGTGTTTAACAAAACATGGAGACAATTGAGAACTAGTAATCGTATATGGCCACTGCAATGCAGCTAAAAGGAAACTATTAATTCTTGTATAACAAAAAATTTGTTACACGGGTATTTTTTAAAAGTCAGTTACAAAAATAACCTTATCATTCTTGGGAAATAATCATAGCCAATGAGGCAAATACAAAAAAATTTACTGTAAAACTCATGCTGTAATGTATTCATTAGAACTAGGAAAATTAAATAGGAAATAGCCTCTTTATGAAAAAAAAAAATAAATTCACATATTTGAAAAAGGTTCAGATAGGTTTGTATAGCAAGTGAAAACTGGAATTCGATCACGTATTTAAAGTGAAAAATAAAATAAATGCATTTTAAAACTATTATGTAGTGAGCTAACATGTTTGCTAAGGATGATTGTATTTGCTTTTTTTTATGTGAATCCCTTTTCCAGAAGAGTGGGTCTTTACATAACATAAACCTCTAACAATCCCGAGTGCCTTTGTAAATGAGTAAATGAATACTCCAGTTCTTTTTGTGTGGGTTTCTGTTTTTTTGGAAGTAATTTTTTATGCTGCATTGATGTCCCAGCAGATGGCATAATTCCATTTCAAATGGAGACAGCCTCAGGTGAGAAGAAGGGATTCAATCAGCTGGTAAAAAGCATGCTGCAGAAAAAAAACCTGGTTTCCTGTTGGACTGATATTTAGACAGTTTGTGTCAAGAAATAAAGTGATTCAATCCCGAAAAAAAAATTAGAAGATTAAAAAACCTGCTGTACTGCAGCACACGTGACTTTGCTTGACAGGGGCTAAATATGATTTTTCTATTGCTTCTGCCCAAGTCATGAGTTTGTTTCATTCCCCCTGTGCAAGCAATGATAAATTCCACAGTGCTGTGAAGATTTATCCACACAGCCTGCAGTGTTCTAACAAACTTGTCCATGCTTCAGAATAGCTTGGATACCATATACTCTATTAGAGGCACATGTGCCGTGTTCTGGTGTTTTTATTACATTTATATAATAAAAAATAATCTTGTCCCCTTTAAAACTGTTCATATTTTAATTAGTGGTTGATTTATTTTTTTTCTCCAAATGACTCATTGAAAGGTGAATGACTCAATACAGATTCTCCTCTGTATTGCTACATGCAATCTCCTTCAGGGAGGGATTTTCCAGGAAATAAATATTCACAATTTTTAAAAGAGAGACAGAAAAATAGAGAAGAAAACAAATATTGAATTATTCATTTGCTGACACACCAGGCTTCTGGATTTCTGGGTTGCATTTGCATATCAGAAGATAATTATCATAAAAGGCATTACAGAAATGTCCACTGTTACCAATGAGACCAAATCCTGTAATTAGTTCTCAGTCGCATTTTATGAAACACAAGCCTAGCACAGGTTCCAGCCACTTTCTGCCTTTGGAGTCACTAATACCTTGTCTTCTTAAAGTGCCACATCCACCTGGGGGGTGAATACTTTGTTGACAGACCTTCTCCGTATGCAGAGTGCCTCCCTCCTTATTTCTCTTCCTAAATGAATGAATGCCAACCTGTCTCATGAAGCCATATGAAGACAAAATAAAAACTACCATAAAATAATGGGGTTTTCCAGGTTTACTAAACAGAGCGTGTGGATACAGTTCCCTTGCCAGTGCTAGTGACAGATTCACCCTGGGGCTCTCCTTTTCTATCACCCTTGTTGGCTGGAGTGTTCCCATCAGCAGCCGCTGTGGGCTGCTGGGGTTAGTTCTGCTCATGCTGAACTTGCTTTTCCCATCCTGGCTCATCTCAGCTAAACCACATTAGAGAGTGATGCTGTAGCAAGCAGCAGAGCCTCCCCGTATGATGATAATTAGTGGAGAGCAGTGGAGGGCAGAAACCTTACCGCTGAGCACCAACACTGGCAGGGCAAAGGGCTGCCAACAACTCCTGGCTGGCCCTGATGCTCCCTGTGAGCAGGGCAGGCATCTCCTGGACTACTCCTTGCCCACAGAGCAGACTCTCCACAAACAATACCGCTCTGTGTGGAATAACTTTTCTCTTCTCCTGGAACTGAAGTCTATTCCATTTTCCTCCAGGGTGTTTCATCAATTTAATCAATAAAAAGAAGAAAGTAAACATTCTGGGTTTTTTCCCCTGTTTTTTTTTAGCAGATCAATACTTCTTGTTTTCTTGTGTTAAATAACATGAATGCAGTTGCCATGTTGCAATAAATGTCTGCAGAACACCAAATTATTTCTTATTTTTTTTACCTACAGGAGGTATAACCTGATGACTACCTGTCAGCAGGTAGATGAACAACTAGATTCATCTCCCACAGACATCTAGCTTCCTACTTCACTTGCCTTCTTTCCTCGACCTCTCCAAAGTATTTCATACAATACTTAAATAGTTTTAATGAAATTTCATTGCCTGTTACACTGTTGCTCCTCTGTTAAAGGACAAGATTCACATGATCTTAACAAAAACAAAACAAACAAATAAATAAATAAATAAAGCATCAGTGAATTAATGGGCCATCCATCATACCCAAATGACTGTAACCAGGCTTCACCTGCAGCTGAGCAAATAATTTATTCAATCCATTCCAGTATTTTGACTGAATTCTTTTGACAAATTGATCACACACAAACTGAGATTTTCGTGAACTTCATCATAACTTGCTGCTTTTATTTTTAACATAGCAATGAGATGAGGAAATATTAGTCTGAATGCTGTTGAATGTTAAACGGCTTTTGAACAAAGCACCTCTGCTCCTGGCTGGCTGGAGAGCTCTCCAACTCAGTTTTTGATAAAAGCATCTCTCTACATTGAAATAAAAAATGCTGTCTGCTAATACAGACAGCTAATAACAGCTAATAATTGCACACAGGCAATTTTTGCAGTTGCTGTAGTGGTCTGGTAGAGGCCTATGCCAGTAAATGCATTCATTACAGTGCTTGGGGAAGCCTGCCACATGCAGAGCACATGGAGAGCTAGGAAGGGGAGGGGGAGAAAGGAAAGGGAATTTGAGTGTTTATACAGGGCTAATATCAATTATGCCTGATTGTTGATTATATTTCACTTTGTTACTTAATTTTTTTGTGAAAATCAAAGTCTTAAGCAATGCGAACACAATAATCCCACTGTGTTTAAATATAGTTTGCCTTCACAAATCACAGTCTCTCTGTTGGTGCTAATTGCTAGTTCTTTATCACTCAAGACAAATACCCTCTCTGAGCTCTCAAGCTGTTTTCTCTGTGCCACTTTCCAGAATCTTTTTCTTTTAAATTCTGGGGGGTTTTGTGGTTTCTGAGAAATATATTTTGAAAGTACAGGCTGGCCTTAATGAAAAGGTGATTTCCAATATCAACAGACTTTTAGACCCAGAGTACCAGACTACAAATTAAGTATTAACCAATTCTGTACCTAAAACAATGTTCAGTTGATTAAAAATCCTGATAAAGACTACATCATATGAAATTCAGTGTGTGTTTAAGGTCTGACATACCAAGCTGTTAGTTTCATATTCAACACAGATATCACTAAATGACAGGTTTATGCTATGTATGTTCACCTTCCTAGGTCAATCATACATTTCCCTGAAGAAAAAAAAAAAAAAAAATCTCTAGATTTTCATGGTTTCAGCTACAAAGATAAGCTATTTTTTAAGAAACACAGGACATCTTAGATTGTATTGCTGCCTCTTATTCCTCTCCTAATAGCCTCTTCCAAGTTATCTTTTGCATGTTCAGATCAAACCTACCAGTGTGGATATTTGCAGCACATACCACAAAGGGATCTCTGTCTTTGATTGTTCCCATCATTCCAGCACTGCAAGCAATTTTCTAAAACTCCTGCTTCTCATTCATCAAGATTTTCATCTGTTCTTCCAGACTGCAAATAGAACATAGACTTAAGCTTTACTTACCCCAAGATAATGGCCATCGATAAACACAACAGGGAGTGAGGGAACTTCACAGACCCTCCTGCATCTTTCATCAAGTTCTTTTCCATAATCACTGTTCAGAGCAATGTTTTTTTCTTCGAATTTAACTCTGTGATTTTGAAAGATCTTTCTAACCAGTTCGCATCTTTCAAAAGTGGTTCTTACCACACGAAGGCTGGTAGTATAAATTACTATGCGGCCAAACTCTAGCACTGTTGATACCTGGGGAAAAAAAAATAGTTCTCATTACTTAAGGTAAGGTGTTAATATCTTCCAAATATTGAGTAATTTCATTCAAAATATTATGTAAGAAAAAAAAAATTAATCTTGAAAACACAATCCAATGTTCTACTTTTTTTCAAGTGTAAAGATGGAAAGAGAAGTAAATTCTTGCAATCATCAACTTAAAGCAATTTAAGCGGTTTATCTAAGTAAGGTGCAACTTTATTTGGAAAATTTTAGAGATGGTAAATCAAGTTAAACATTTTTAAGAAACATATATTTTAGAACCTGCTGGACTTTCAAATGTGAATAAACAATCACCATTTTGTTGATGTCTGATTCTGTTATACCAGTGATTCATATTTGCACAAACACAGCCTGGTAGTACCCAACGTAAACTTGCTAGCTCAGGTGTTGTTGACGGACTCCTTTAAGCAAGGACAGGAGCCTCAGCTTAGTTTCATCACATCCATGAACATTAACTTAGAATACTTAGGTGTCTAAACAATGAACTAGATTATGACTGCAGAGGGGACAGACATATCTCTAACTTTTATTGTGTGAATGACTCTAAGATCCAACCAATAATAAGAAACTAGGTTTTGCATGTATTCAGTGTCTGATTCAAAGCCCACTGCTGCTAGGAGAAGCGGGTCCCTCGGCTGTAAAATGTTTCATACTACAATTCAGATTTTACACCACTTCTTCATATGTAAAAGTTTATGCCACATCTTTCTTTTCTGGGATGAAATCAATTAGGGAGTGTAAATACTACAGGGATTAGTTTACCCAAGAG
This sequence comes from Ceryle rudis, assembly GCA_033439905.1. Classification (NCBI taxonomy): domain Eukaryota; kingdom Metazoa; phylum Chordata; class Aves; order Coraciiformes; family Cerylidae; genus Ceryle; species Ceryle rudis. The sequence goes on from JAAGNO010022392.1 coordinate 17,856, forward strand.
AGAATGGTACATTTTTAAAAAGCCTGAGAATCATTTCTCTAAAGATATTGTGTTCAGATAAATAAATAATACCCTAGCTTTTAAAAAAAAAAACAAAAAACAGTAAGACATTTCCAAGCTTTTTGAATTATTCATTATATTCAGAAAATGATATTTAATTATTTCACTACTATTCCAGGAATAAAAACACAAGTTGAAAAATAAATAACAAGGATTCCCGTGACACATTGTAGCAATCTATGGAAAATAAATCCTGATGAGTGAATAGATAATTCTTGAATTATATCATGCAATAACTATAAAGATACAACTGCAAAAATTGGGCAGATGCCATTGCAGATTTTGCCACATAACAAAGTACTGATTTATCTTACTACATAAATAAAAAAAAAAAAAATAATTGCAAAAATAATATTATGCTGAGAAAGGTGTTTGCGATGTTTGACATACGGGGAAGAGTTCTCAGGAAAAGCAGTTGAATTTCACAGATCACATAGATTACTGGAAGTATAATTGCGAATGTGTAATGCAACTGTTCTCCATCTCCCATTCTGGGAAGGAAGCATGCTATGATAGGTCAGTATTAAATAAATCCTCTTGGAATGGATGTCAGAAGTTCAATCTTAGGAACATTCTAAAAATTGGGCTACTTTTCTCCAGCCTGTTTTTTGGGTTGAAAATCTGGTATACTGCTACTGCAGCATTGACTCTTCTCCTGCATATTGTTCACACGTTCAAGTGAGTGGATTAGCTTGTCCTGTATTTAAACGACGAGTACTCTATGTAAACACTGCCAAGCATTTTGGCAACCACATATGGGTTCTTAAAATATTCCTTAAAAAGACAATTTCACATACTCATTGTTTCCTCCTCTCTGGAGTGAAAATACATTTTGAAGTGCAAAGCTATTCAACAGGATGGAAGTACTTGTTCCTTCATAGTTCTAATCTGTAATGCTGTTTGTTCCCAGACACCAGAATCTGGCAGCACAGATATAGACAGCCATTATCTAGGGGAGCATCAGGACTGTGGTGTCCCTACAGCATACAAATAAGCAGCTGTAGAGACGGAAAAATGGAAAGTTGTAAAGTGATCTGGAAAGATATCAAGTGGAAGGTGTGTACGCAGAGTCACTTTTATGTTTATTCCTTTATTTTTTTCCTAACATGGCTGTGAAAAAAATACATTTGTTTGCCCTGCAAAGAACTATCAAGGGCATTGGATGAATAATTCTTTAGGGAAATGATAGTAAACACCTTTTTTTTCAGTGCTACAAGCACACAGAACTTGTCCTTGGCAGGACTTTATCATACTAGGAAGATCCTTCCTGTCACCTGCCTAGAACAACACTGGTAATTAAAAATAGGAGTCAAGACAGTTACAGAGATTTACAGGGCTTTTCTTAATGAAAGTCTGTCACAATTCTTCTTTTACTACCCAACTGAATGGCTATAGTCTATAATACTTAGTGACTAGATTATGCTTTTGAAGTAAATGATCAGAATAATTGAACATTGTGTTTTTCTTTCCTAAGTCGGAACTGTGGCTAAAACATAATGAATGACAAACAATGTAAAGATAGTAATAGAAAGACATTTTAGAAAATTAACTTTTTGCATAACAAACTTCAAATTAGAATCACCTTGTATAGCTCACAAATGCACATAAATTTTTAGATAAACAGAAAGTAATTCTCTTCTTACTGGGCATGACAAAACTTACTCAGGCTGTGGAAGCTGGACAGGTGAACAAACCAAGAGATTTAGAGCAATTTACATTGACCACTTTCTCGCTCTTCCTGTAGGTGGGATTCTCATTGAAACCTGAAGCTTATGGAAATCATTTGGCCTGAAGTGGTAACTTTTGTGTCAGCTCCAAAAAAACCTCGGGTACATGGGTTAAGAGTGTGCATCACTTTCAGAGAAGGTGTCCATGCAGAATGATATTTATGCAGCCCACCTAAGAGCTGGTCAAATTCAGAGCAAAGAAAGTGGTCCAGGACAATATTTTCTAGTTTTTCTACTTGTGGTATTAAGGACCACTGCTGGGCCTTGGAGCATAAAGTGATTGCTTGTGAAGCAGTGGTAACATTTTATTTTGAAAACCAGTGCATATGACTGTGTCTGTGATGTTAACCTAAATTTTATTCGATTGCAAATGAAAACTATGGTAGCAACACTACAAAAGTAGTTGTGGGATTATTTTTTTTTTTAATCTTTTCCCTGGATAGAAGGCATAAAGATGCATTTTAACTTCACTGGTGTGAAAACTATAGCTATTTACAGTCTTATCCATATGTAATTTATTTCAGTGGTGGCATCACCCACAAATTTACACCATGTTCTTTAAAAGTACAAAGCCACAAATGAAAACAAAACCAAACCCAACAAACCCACTTGGTACTTTGAGTTATATGAGCAACTGTATTCCAGCAAAAGATTAATGGGCTGGTATAGTACTTTAGCAAAAGCTGAAATGTTAATGCCAACCTTTATCACATACGAGATTTTTAAAGGTTTTTACTGTGTTCAGATATAACATTCAACTAATGTTATTCATGCAGTAGTGAATTGCTTCTGTGACCTAAATCAATGGCTGATATGCCCTTCTCTGTCCCAGAATATCATCTTTCAACATGTCAGAGCATTCTGCTGAAATATGCACCCCTTGGCTCTGTAATTAGATACTATCTGACTGACAGAAGTATCTGCTGTCTACTAAGTAAGATGAGGCAGGAATCTAGAGCACATTACAAACTCTGCTTCAGTGAATAAATGCAGCATTCATGACCTAAAGAAAATGTCAGGCAAGAGAAAATGAGTATATATATATATACACACATATGTAGGTATGCATTTATGTGCATATATATATATATTTTTATGTACGCCTGCACAAGTTTTGAATTAAGCTGCTCACTTCCTAATTGGTATTGCATAGCTTATAGCTTGAATTAGTAACAAGAACTGAGTGGCAAAAAGAATTATGGTCTAACACTCATTTTCTGACTACCATCTGTTTCGGACCTTTTGTTTTTATTTGCCACCCAGAAACAGAAGAGAAGAAAACAGCTACAACTTTCTTGATGAAGAAATACTGAAGAAAGAAAAAAATATCAGTTATTTAAACAGCTTTTACTAGCTTTTGAGTTTTAAAAGGCTTTCAGTGAATAGCTTCTGAAAGATTATTTTAAAGTAAAAACCTATTATCAAAAAGTATTTTTGTTTCTACATGACACTTCATCAGGACATACATGTTTTCCGAAATGTATAGCATTTAATGAAAAGCATACTTTTCATCATGTCACTTTGTAGATGAAAATGTACAACATTCTTTGAATGAGATGGCTGGAGATTGAAGGTGTGTGTTCTAGCAAAAACTACAATATTTACTTGCACAACAACATAGTACAATGCTAATAGAGTTGTGAACAAGTCCCTTCTGTCTGTCGTTGCTAGTTGCCTGATTCACATTAAAGATTTAATGCCATTTTCCAGAAAGAATTGATTTGCTGTCCAGAAGACCTTTTCCAAAAAAAATTCAGAAAACTGTGCATTTTAGTAAAAGACAGTAGAATAAAGATTAAATATCTGCAATAACACAAGTTACATACTCAAGTCAAAGCATGTACTGACCTCTTAAATACATAGCTTCAAAAACACTACACTTTTTTCTTATCCAGATTTGCTAATTACAGGGACTATAACTGTAGAGCTTGGAGTCTGTGGCCCCCTGTAGTAGGACAGTAGAATGATATCACCAGTTATCATCCTTATAACCATCAGCAGACTCGGAAGGTCTATCAACAAGAATTTACACATGAGGACATCAAGAGCTGCACTCCAAAACAAGGTAGCCAGAGAGTCTGTGACACTCCCAGATACAGATACTAGTTTTGCTTTCCTCAAGAATGTGGTCAGGTCACTGTTTTTCTCAGCTTTTAAAACAGTACAAATACTTGTGTTGGCTGCCTGTATTCTCTTTCACTCAACCCTACAAACAGCAGCCCTGGGAATACATCCATTTCCAAAAGATGCATAGGAGCCCAGGCTCCTCTGCCTGAGTTTGGCCCCCAACACAGGGCATGAAACATGTCATTTTTTCCTGTTTCGGTTTCATAAGGCTAAACTCTCAGGTGGTCACAGTTATAGAGAAGGGCTGTGATCCAGCAAGAACCTGAATTCTTTGGTCTTCTAATTCCTTGGCATCTGTTGCCTGTTTTATCTACACATCTGCCACACACTGCTGATTGTAAAATAGCACAATTTTACCTCCTTAAGGTTAGCATCCTCAAAAACATTCATCAGCTGCAACGTAAAATAGATATAGGATGTCATTACACCTAAGACATTAGTATAGTATATTTATATATGTCTGTAACTCATTTGTACTTTTCAGGCCATTTATCAATTTTGGGTATATCAGAAGAAATTAGAAAAAGTGATAATAATATAGCATATGATATTTATACTGATCCTTTCATCCTAAAATCACTTGACTGAATAGTAAAAAAATAAATCAAAGGGAGGGCTGGCTTTCCATCCTCTGACACTATGTATATGTGTGTTGTTACCCTTTCCGTTCCTCAAATAATACAAGATAACATCATACCTTTTTTTTCTGCCACTTCAGGTTTTCCCACATATCTTCTGGCACAGACCTCTGTTCAGAGGATGCCAAAGCATTTTCATTTCAAAGCGGAAAAAAAATACAATACCACAGCAAAGGAATACAGGACATGACCCTGCCTCTCCCTGTTCTTTGTAATGTTTCAGTGGCAGACAGGTTCAGAAGTTACAAAGACTGCAACTGAGCTCACCTCTCTCAGTGTCCTTATTACTATTCATCCAGCACACACCCATACAACCAGGCTACAGCCTGCTCTCAGGTGACCCAAGCTCAGATGAGAGGACAGGTTATCTCCCTAGGGTTCATGGTCTCTGGTAGACCCTGATGCCTCTGCTTGAGTAGACTTTCTAAAGTCAAACTGCTTGCTAGAGGAGTGACACTGACTCTGAGGAAGAAAGCATCTTCTGTTCAACAAGGCACAGCAATGCTGTGGAAGTCACTCAGGATAAAACTTATTACAGTGTTCAAATTAGCTGGAAGAAGATCCATATCTGTCCATGACTAATTGGATTTTATTTATCAAATGTTGGAAGGTCTATCAGTATTTTCTTATTAGTTTATTTATGCCGTTCTGAATACAATAGGACTGAATGAGACCTTCAAAATGTAATCCTGTGAGTAATTCTAACCTAGTCTGCAATTCTCCCAGGAAGAAACAACATTCTGATATAATGTCTGTTCCTCTCTTTTGCTTGCTCACTTCTTATTTCAATCTCTTCATATTTACCAATTCTACATCGCTCAGAAATTCTTCCCAGAGATAAAAAAAGAGTCTCTGAGAAGAAGCTTGGAAATGTTACATAGGTTTGTACAAAAGGAGAAGGATTTCTTTGTTGTACAAGGACACTGCCCACAAAAAAATGAAGGGGGAGAACCAAGAGATACTGAAAATAGTTTTGTCCTCAGCATTTTACATGAGGCACTAGAAGCTATTTGAAAAAGGAGTGTCCAACAATCTCCTTTCCGATTGTGCAGTTCTTTGCATTATTCCTGTGTTCAGCAGGAGAGTCCTGAAGCCAGACAAGTTGTACCTAGACTGTCCTGTAACATCGATGAAGCTACCTGTGGTAGTCTGGCATACGGGGAATAGGTTATAACAGGTAATAGCTGAGCTGTTTACATTAGTTCAGTGTTTCTGTCTTCCATACCTCACAATCCTCATCAAATTAGTAGATCTCATCTTTCTTTTTCTTTCCAAAGGAAACATAGTGACTTAAAAGAAATAGTAGGGTATTTTTGATCCTTGAAGTAACTTATGCTGCATAGTTAGCACATTAATATATCTTATGGCTGATAAAATGTAAGCATTTAGAGGATCAAACCACATGTCAGCATTATCTCTCATATCCCTTTTTTTTTGGAGCTGCTAATTGCATCTCTGTGTGAATAATAGAATAATAGAAGAAATAATTACAGGAAGGAGTAAGAATGGACAAAATATTGTCCTGGAAACAACAGGTAACACAAAAATTGCCAAAATGTGGTTTCCTTTCTTCGATTTCCATGCAAAACCCTCAAACATAATCCTGGTGCATTGTGCAAAACCTTCATATGATACATTCTTTATCAAATATTGTTCAGGTATCTATTAATGTAACTGCCTAAAATGTTACTTAGAAGTGAAATATAATTATGGTGCTAGTTGACAAAACATTGATACACTATTCTTAAAATAAAGTTTAAAAATCTTTCTCGGATAATCCAGTAATGGTAGTAAGAAACAAATCATGGATACTTCTTACATAATTGACTTGCTATAATTTTTTTCATTATTTAAAACCACCTCATTTGTTTCAGAGATCTCTGTGATTCAATTTGCTAGCATCCTCCTCCCCTCTCATCAGCCCTATAAGGACAACAAGAAAAATATGATGCTAGGAAGCACAAACCAAATATCATTAAAATCTTAGAGACAGATGAATGGTCCCACAGGCAATCTTTTTACTATTGGCCTGTATAAACTGGACTGCTAATAACTTCCACTACCAGTACAAAGAAAATCTTTATGATTCTGTGCATATCAGAAAAATCTGACACATAAGTCAGGATAGTTCAATTTTCTTAACAGAACTAGGCAGAGAAAGTGATTTCAAAAAATAGTCATCAAGCAGTGCAATCACCATGCAAAAATAATATGCAATTGTTTTTTAGGAAAGACAGACATGCACGCAGCATGGGCAACAAACAAAAGTAGTTAGAAGCCACTAGAAAGCTATGACCTGTTTGCTATTAATGAAACTTGGTGGGATTAATTACATGACTGAAGTGCAACTATTGACTATTGACTATTGCAACAGTCACTAATACAAGCTGGATGTCAAGACTAGGGGCAGCCTGGGCTGCAGTGATCATTCACTGGTGGAGTTGAGAGTCATGAGGGATACAGGTCAGACAACAAGTAAAGTCAGGACCCTGAATTTTAGGAAAGCAACTTCCAGCTCTTCAAGGAGTCAGTCAATAGGACCCCCTGGGAAACAGTCCCCAGGGACAAGGGAGCAGAGCAGAACTGGCAGATCTTTAAAAGTGCTTTCCATAGAGCACAAGAGCTCTTGATCCCCGGGAGTAAGAAAACAAGCAAGGAAGGGAGAGACCAACACGGCTGAGTTGAGACCTGCTGGTCAAACTAAAGGGCAAGAACAAAATAACAGGAAGTGGAAGTGGGGACAGGTATCCTGGGAAGAGTATAGGGACACTGCCTGGTTATGGAAGAATGGGGTCGGGAAGGCCCAGGCATGGCTGAAGCTGAAGTTGACAAAGGATGCAAAGAATAACAAGAGTTTCTACAGGAACGTCAGCCAGAAAAGTAGGGCCAAAGCAAGCTGGTAACAACAGATGAGGAGAAGGCTGAGGTACTCAACAATTTTTTTGCCTCAGTCTTCCCTGGCAATCTCTCTTCTCACACCTCCTGAGTCTATGGGCCACAAGATGGGGACCAGGTGTGCAAAGTCCCTCCCACTGTAAGGGAAGATCAGGTTCGTGACCACCTGAAGAACATGAACATACATAAGTCTATGGGACCCGATGAGATGCAGGTAGATGCCAAGCCACTGTTCATGATACTTAAAAAGTCCTGGCAGTCAGGTGAAGTCCCTAGTGACCAGAAAAATGGAAACATTGCACCCATTTTTTATAGAGGGTAGAAAGGAAGATCTTGGGAACTACCAACCTGTCAGCCTCACCTCTGTGCCTGGGAAGATCATGGATCTCAATCCTCACTATCAATACAGCCTGGGGAATGATGGGATTGAGAGCAGCCCTGCTGAGAAGGACTTGGGGGTACTGGTGAATAAAAAGCTGGACATGACCTGGCAACATGCACTCACAGTCCATAAGGCCAAGTGTATCCTGGGCTTCATTAATAGGAGCATGGCCAGCAGGTCAAGGTACATGATCCTCTACTCTGCTCTGATGAGACCCCACCTGGAGTATTACCTTCAGCTCTGACTCAGCACAAGAAAGACATGGACCTGTTAAAGTGGATCCAGAGGAGGGCCACAAAAATGATTAGAGGGCTGGAACACCTCTCCTATGGTGGAAGGCTGAGATGGTTGGGGTTGTTCATCCTGGAGAAGAGAAGGTGCCAAGGAGGACTTATTGTGGCCTTTCAGTATTAAAGGGGGCCTATGAGAAAGATGGGGACAGTCTTTTTAGCAAGGCCTGTTGTGACAGGACAACACGTAATGATTTCAAACTAAAAGAGAGTAGATTTAGACTAGATATAAGGAAAAATTTTTTTACACTGAGGGTGGTGAAACACTAAAACACATTGCCCAGAGAGGTGGTAGAAGCCCCATTCCTTGCAAACATTGCAGGTCAGATTGGACAGGACTCTGAACAACCCACTCTAGTTAAAGATGTGCCTACTTACTGCAGGAAGCTTGGACTAGGTGATCTTTAAATGTCCCTTCTGACCCCCAGAATGATAAGGTTCTATGATTCTTTGCCATTTACAACAGGAAACTCCCAGTGCAATTTTAAGGCAGCAAGACAGAAAAGATCTAAACCATGTTTCAGTGAGGCATATGATAAATTTTCCTGTCATTTCCAAAGTGTGCTGTGAGATCTTAAACCAAAATAAACAGTTGAAATCTGCTATACTATCTTTCCACCCTATTATGATCTCACCTACAAAATACGACTCTTGAGTCAAATATTTCCTGGATTAAGAAGTACTTAGTATCAGGATTTGGGTGTAGTCCCATTGCTCTAGTTTCTTTGAGTATATCAATCATTATAAGCCATGGAAAACATTACTCTAGGATGATTATTTAATATCAGTTCATTTTACTAATGATACGGATACATTTGGAGTCTTTTAGACAGTTCAGATTGACAGCCAAGATTGAGCCCTGTGAAAGTAAGTGTGATAGAGGGAATGATCTGCCATTCACAAGGCATTCACTATACAAAGTAAATGAAACTGCAGTATTTCCTAGAATATACAATGTAAAGGGGAACTACTCATCACTGAAAAGTTTGACTGTATGAAAGTAAATTTCATACAGCGATTTTCTAGCTCTTGGACCATGATTCCTTGAGCACACATCAGTGATGATTCACACAGATAAAGTTCCATTGGAGTTTCTCAGTGTATGCATTCTGTCAAATACAGTCTTTGCTTGTAAGGTGAGCAAAGTGGCCTCAAACCATGTGGGAAGTACACTTGCTTTTTTCTGATATTGATCTTCATCTTCACTGAGAGCTTGATTGCTTCTTAGCCTTCAGTGGCAGGGCTATAGCACTATCCAGTCTTGTTTCATCTGCTAGTTTGATAACTGTAATGTCAGCTTTGAAATGAACTGGTCAAGAAAATGGAGAGTAAAGAAAGTTAAAATTTGCCCTCATGCTGCTCATTGAACAGCCTGTTCATCTATTACCCTCCTCTTCCCTCATCAATTCATTGCACAATAACAAGACCTCATATACAAGAGGAAAGGTGCTGGGATTACTTATAAACACAGTATTTGCAAAATGGGATTTTTGAGACAATGAGCAACACTACCCTGTAAGACTTTTTCTTTCCAGCAAAACAAACTGTTTTTCCGTGGGGAAATGCTGCTGTTTCTGATAAGTACTTTTCACTTTTCATAGCTGGTTTACAGTATATTTAATATGAACACGTTTAATACCTACCTTAACCTATACAGAACACATCATGCAAACTTCATTCAGCACCTGTCCTAACAAAGAATTTTCTTTCGCAATGGGTTATTCCATATTTCCCCTCTGTGCCTACTCTGTGTTGAAAGACTGTAGTCTGCTGTGACCTGGCATCCAACCATGGAAACAATTGTTTTCTACAGGTGCAGTGCTAGTAGGAGAGTTATAAGCTAGTTTTGCTAATGTTTGATTATTTGCTATGTTTGATAAATGGCTTTCAGCTGAACAATCTGAGTGGCAGTATAAACAATATCTCTTTGTTTTGATGTAATCGCTGGATCAGGAAATTGAAACCTATACATCTGCAAAATTGTGTTACAGGGAGATATACCCTCTCTGGCTTCTTGGGTCCTTGAATTCATAAAACAAATGTTAATTAGAAATGCTCAATAAATTTTAATGACATTTCTTAGGAAGTAGGCTGTGACATTCAGATACAGATAAAGAGCTAAATTCAGGAAAATTCAATGGTAAAAACTGCAAAAATTTTTGAAAACTTCAAATTCCCTTGTAGTCAGGACCAAAATTCTAGTGGAAAATTATGTTAAAGTTTGTTCTTCTGGATAAAACAAAGTTAGGGAAAAAATTCACAATAGAAGTGGTTGAAAAGTAGGTATGTTTAAGTTGCAATCAAGAGAATGAGCAAGAGTATTACTCTTAATATTGGTCACCAACAGGTGTTCTTTCAGTACAGTGTGAAAAACAGCCTAATTCCTCCCATTCATCTGGCTTTGCCAAACCTTTTGAATTCAGGCTATAATTGAAAATTCATGTTTCCCTAGCCCTTTTTTCTTTGTCTTTACTTCAGAGAAATAACCAGATTGAAGACTAAGCTTCCCTTCCACTCCAGAAAGCCTGACTGCTCTTCACCTCTCTTCCAGATCAAAGTCTTCTCTCAGGACTTTAACACTCAGTTTTACTCAGGCCTCCAGAAGACATTTGTACTTCCACCAACTCTGCCAGCATGTGGAAGCCTTTCTTATCCTGCCTCTTGCTTTCTGCTTTTTTCTCTCAAGACATAGTACTTCACTGTCACAGTTGACATTTCTGCCAGCTACTGAGGGACTGATTTAAGTGCTGTCCTTACCTTTTCATAAGATTTATGTAAGGTCAAAATTACAGGCCTGTGCTGCAGACAAGCCACAGTTATGGCTGGGAGCTAGAGATTTCCATGGTGCCAGCTCAGAAGTAGCTGGTGCCTCTTTACTACGTTTCAGTAGGACTGAGGGTATAACAAATCATCCAAAATGGGACAGAAGCCCACCAGAGCACTCAGACCACTAAGCAGATAGACATCCCAAAATCAAACCTAGAAGTATTTGCAGTGAACAGTTTCTAGGTTTCTGGGCATGTCTTACTCACTGGAAGCATCACATATATCTCATCCTTTCATATGAAGATCATCACCGTGCTTTGCCATGGAGCACATATAATGTCACCCATCTAGATGAACTCTGCCTTTCTGGGGTGCAAATTAGTGCCACAGGATAAGCCAGGAAGAGACTGAACCAAAACCTTCAAAGCACTGTATTGATTGCAGTTTATGCCTGCAATGTTATGAATGCAAAGTATCACTTCCCTCCCTTGTGGGTTTGTTGTGAATTCTGTGAATACAAGTGAATGCATTTACCTAATTATTTTAACAACACTGAAAATACAGGGTACTTAAAATCATTGCAGAGCACCTCCACAGCCATCACACCAGCATTTCAAGCTCCCAGACAACATTTCAAACACTGATAATCACAGCACTTTCATTTCTCTCCAAAATGTCTCTGTGAATCCAGAGAGCAGGATTCTTTCTCCAGTACCCCATGGATAAACTAGTTTTTTCTGCACAGGTATTTATCACCTGAATTTTTGTCTACAATATCAGTGTTCCTGTTTTATTCCTTTCCAGCCTATCCCATATATTCACAGTCATAGACCTTGTGTAACTACCACCTGAGATTTTCCGCAAACTAATTATTTCAGTATCTACAATCCAGACAGTCTCATTTGCCATGATTTCCACTAGTTTTTCTGGCTATCAGTTAGCTTCATCTTTTCAAACACCTCTACAGAATAACTTGACAAGGATGCTACATAATTTCCTCCTACCAACTTTACTTAGAGAGGTTTCTCCAAAGACACTTCTGTTACCTGTATCACCTTGGAGAAGAGAATGACCTTTGTTTTCCCCACCAATAACCTCTTGTGTTTCACCCATTTACTGCCAGTATCCACTCACCACAGTTTTCTGTCTCACCTCCTGCACTGTTTGATGTAAGTTAAATTCCTTTTAAAAATCATCAGATATAAACTATTTGCTAAAGTAGTGAGGTATTTGACTACGTGTAAATAATTTTCTCCAAAATTCACACCCAGTCCACAGAAAATAGTAGCTATGAAGCAGGGCATGTAGTGGTCAAACTGAAACTTCCCACTTCTGCAAGAAGAATATTATTTCTGGCAGATACAACATGTTTTGGGACAGGCCTCAATATAGTTGTGATGTCTGCAAAAATGTACAACATTCTGTTGTTGTATGAATCGTGTGACCATTTGGGGGTCTTTTAATTTAGGTCTAAATTTTGGTGTCAACTTTCTTTGTATTAGAATTATAGAATCATAGAATCATTTCACTTGGAGAAGATTGTTTAAGATCATTGAGTCCAATCATTAACCTAACACTGCCAAGCCCACCACTAAACCATGTCCCTAAGCACCTCATCTACACATCTTTTAAATACCTCTAGGGATGGTGACTCCACCATCTCCTTGGGCAGCCTGTTCCACTCATTAACAACCCTTTCAGTGAAGAATTTTTTCTAACATCCAACCTAAACCTCCCCTGTCACAACCTGAGGCCATTTCCTCTTGTCCTACCACACACTACTTGGAAAAAGACTCATCTGACTCCAGTAGCATGTCTGATCTATGCAAAACGGTGGGAACATAGCTTTTAAATTATCCCAGTGAGGGTTTATGATTGTGTTACACAAAAAAAAAAAGGAAAGGAAAAGAGATGAATTGCTACTTTAGTTGTTTACCTGGAGACAGTTTTCCGAAGACTGCTCACAAAAAAGCTGCATAAAAATTAATGCAATGTTCCTTTGGCTTGAGGAAGATACAGGCATTTTAAAATATCTGAAAAATTGGGAAGTCAAAAAAATGTGAAAATAAAAATGGTAGATATACAATTTATCATTCCTACCCATTTTCTCTGTCTACTGTCAGACAACATGAAGTTAGAGAACAGTTAAACTGGAAGGTGACTCTTTCTTCTCCAATGTACCTTGCAAACAGAAACTAATTAATATGAGAGAAAAAATAAAGTCTACTGCATATCACCTAAAGAAATGCTGCCATCAGTAAATTAATAATGTATGTCTTGAGCTGCATAGCATCTGCCTGCCTAAAGCTACGTCTGTAAATATTGTGGAAGACCAGAGCACTGAAACAACAGATGGGTGATGAAAAGAATGTTAATATTAATTATACATTTCTAAATAATGTTCAAGCTCTGGAAATATGAGAATAAGTTTCTGTTCTTAGAAGAAGATTTCTCCTAGATTGCATCATTTAATTTTCTAATGCTTAACAGTTATGAGTTACTCTTTGGTGATAACACTTATATGTAGGAGTATGAAAAATAATTATTATCCAGCATCTGATCAGTGCTTTTTTCACTTCTATCTCTTTATCACCAGCCAAAATGAGAATTGAACTTCCATAAAAGGGAACTTTTTCTGAAGTTTAAAAAATGTGCAATTTTTACACTCATTTTTTCCTGGGCCTCTTTTCTCATTGTACTCAAGAAGAAGGGCTGAAAATAAAAGAGTCAGCTTGAAAGTGTTTTGATCAACACAGCATTTGGTCACTTGCCCCAAAAGAACTTTCAAACATATATAGACTTCCTTATATTTAGTCGCATGTATGAAATATTTGAATAAAGGAATAGTTATTTTTCTTACTGTCAGTTCACATCTTAAGTTTCTTTGGGGGTTGCTTTTTTAATAGTTTGGATAGGATTTTTCAAATATATTTAATGGGCTTGATCCTGACACTTACTCAGACTTAGTGGTAATTATACTATTTACTTATGTACCACTTGCCAAGATGTCACCCTGAATTATTAAAAAAAACCCCAAACAATACATTTGTCTTAAACAGCACCCTTACTTGCGGAGCCCAAATCATATTTTCTCTTGTCATAAGGAGCTTTTTTCTTTTGCTTTTTGCTTATCACACTGTTCAAGGTATTTGAATCTTTAGTTGCCTGTCCGGTGAGCACCACTTGGCAGTTTGTGTCCTATTTGAGAATACTTTGCAAGTAAGGATGGCTTTAGCCAGAAGTAAATTAGAGCAGGACTTGCTGAGGTTGAGCAGATAAATATGAAAGTGTTTAATATCTCAGATCATGTGAAAACGTTAGCAAACAGCATGGCTCTGAGTGAGTCCTGGTTTGAGTACACTGGCCCCATCTGTCTGTAAGCACTGTTGCTTCACTCGGTAGAACATTTCATACTGCAGAGAGACAAACTTGTGTTGATCAGCAGCAAATGACTGTCATGAAAATTATTATGTCTACTCTGGCTCATTTCTTTTTAACTTGGCAGCAGCTTTGGAAAACCCTGTTTACTGTTCTATGGCAGGCAGCTGAAGCTGGAAAAAAAAAGCTTACTACCCCTTCTCTCTCTCTTTTCTCCTCTCTTTAACCAGTCCCTTACTCACCTTTCTAAAACATTCCCTTTTATCCTGCTAGAGAGATTGATAGATGCTAATAATAATAGTAAACACATACATATATGTATCCCTGACTCAGTCATTTTACATTTAAATATAGCCAGGGGTAGTGTACTCATGCAGTGAACCCTTTCAGAGTTCCCAAATGTCAGTTACAGTTTGGTAAATTAAAAGGCATTAGTGGTCTATGAAAATAAATTCTAGTCTTCTTACAGACGTGATTCATCATATTTCTGACCAGAGAATAAAACAGTTGGCTGGTGAGATCCTGCTCATGGTATGATACATCTCTTCCTTCTTTGCCAGCCTATGCTTTGTGTGGTGAATGGATCTGTTTTCCTACGACTTACCTTCAATATACCAGCATAGCATAGGAAACAGCACAATAGTCCATGACTTCTTTCTTATTTCCACCAGTGCTGCAACTGGTGATTTTCCTAGTATTAAAGACAATCAGCAAGTGAAAAACAGTATTCAGGAAAGCTCTTATCAGTTAAACATAACTCAGTTGAAAGTTTACTGCATTTTCATTGGCAGATGTTTCAGCCTTTCCTCATGGACTGCATAGACCTTAGAGACAGTCTGTCTCATACAACAGAATGACTGCTCACTCAGAAAACTACTAAGGAAGGTAATAAATGAAATCAGGTGCAATTCTCAACGGCAATCAGTAGCCAAGAAAATTCAAAATTACAATCCATTCTTCACAATTTACCTTCCTAATCAATAAAATCAGAGGAAACAGTTTAATGAAGGGTTTGATGTGGCATACACCCTGGAGTCTTCATATCTGGCAGATAACAAGCTTTCTGTCAAAAGTTAATTTAGTTTTTACTGATTTCTGTGAATGAAAGATAGAATGAGATGCACTGAGATCCTGAAATTCCAAAGGAGTGAACAAAACTGGGAAACCATCACCCTCCCAGTATGCTTATTTTTCGTTTCTAAACATCTGGCAAATTATGTACTTCTTCTTTCCTGTCACTTTATACAATTTAAATTCTACTTTAAAATGATACTCATCTAGGATGAGATAAAAACAGGCTATTCAACAAAAAGTTGAAGTTGTCAATTGTACTGCATAGTTAAGGAAAAAGCCAACCATTTTTCAAGTGGACACAGAGCATTCTCTCACATAGGGTCAGAAAGCACTCTGCATCCAGTAATGAATTTTGCACAGGTCTCTGAAAGAGGCAAAGAGCAAAGTTAAGTTCTGCTTAGCGCAACAAAGTGCTGATGAAGTGCTGATTCAGTCCTTACTCCTCAGTGAGAGAGAGCCTTATCACTCAATATACGGAAGTGATAAAAGGAATCTCTTGTAGTTATAGCACCACTTTGTTCTGTATTAGCACTGAGTGATGAAGGACCTTGTTTCCCTGATACATTACTTAACCTAATTGGAACTATGTGCTCAGCTATCTCATTACTTAATAATACCTAGAACTTTGGTACGTTCATCTTCAAACCCTAAGTAGTTAATTACTAGTTATACACTCAATCTCCATTTCTTTAAATTAAAGATCCATCTGCACTGCACACATACAGTGCTTTATTCCTTTTCTTATGCAACAGACTCCAAAAACAAAGGCAGAGAGCTTGAGAATTTTACGCAGACATAAAAGATGCAATTCCTAGACAGACTACATAAACCATCTCTTCCCTAGAATAGCCTGTACTGTAGCTGCTAGCCTTGGAGTACAAAAGGGGACAGATGACTCATCCACCATTTCTGTGTCAGCAAAGTAAAATACATCTCTATGGAGCAGTTATAGAATTTGTTGCTGAAAAAAATCTGAGGTGTAGGCTTTTTTTTTTTTCTTTTTTAACCAAAAATCAGAATGTTGCAGCAAGTTGTATGCTTTATACCAGCTCCTAAACCTGTTAGTTAAAACCGCTGCCAAGTTAGTTACTCTGTATATATCACATCTGCAGTTGGAGTAATTTTTTAGCAAGGTCAATGTGAGCAGCTTTACGCCCTACTATGATTTAGGATTTGGCCCACAGATATGTACTTTTAAAATAAAACTAAAAATTGTTATTCTTATAGTCATACATTTCATATAATAATGTTCTTACAAAATGGCTAGAATCTATATCATCATAGAGATAAATGCTTTCTTGTCAAGGAATATGTCTACAAATGCAGATGCTGAGATGATTAAGTAGTCTATCTGCTTTTGTTTTGGAGCAACATTTCAGTGGCTTCTTCGCACAGATATCATTTAATCCCCTGCAGCAAGAAAAATCAATAACAACATTTAGTCTATTATCATATCATGTATTCAAACAATGCTGAAACTCCATCCTGATTACATTTCTGCCAGTTGCATAATCTTCTGCCAAAATGAGAATTTGGACAGCATGGAAGACAGGTCAGGGAGTTCATTAGATATCTCTCCTTATTTGAGAGCTCTTGCACTTATGTGCTGTGACTTCAAAAGAGAACTGCTGGAGCAGCAGAGGATAAAACTACCTGGTTGAAAGAACTACGTGGTTCAAGGCTGCTCTCAGACAGTGGGAGCAGAAAAGACAACGGTACTGGTCACCTGTATCCAGCTGCAAATATTGGCCTGTGAAAGTGCCCTTCAACCTCACAGTGTTTGACATGGGGATCCAAAAGAACATCATGCACAAAAAAGATAGGTTTGCAAAAGGCCTGACCACCCAGCCGATGCAAAAACAGTAGCTGCCATGGCAAAATTTTGCCAACAGGTTTAAATGAACAGAATCTATTTCCTGAAACTGCTTTCTCTTTTCAGTCTTCATTACAGCTTAAGTTAGGACTTGGAGGGACTGAATATGTGATTGTATTTTTGGATCATGGTGGGATTTGGAAGAAGAACTTAACTTATTCACCGCATGGTTGGGAATCTGATTGAAAGCATCAGCCAACACCTGGAAAGGGAAGTTCTCAAGATGCAGATTAAGACCTGTGCTAGGTGGAAGGACCTCCAGCAATATGCTTAAATGTCTCATTTTTCACTGTGTCTAACAGTCTGTCTCTTATGACATTCTCCTCTTGAACAGAAATTAAATGCTTCGCAGTTGCCTGAGGGGCTAGGAGGGACAGTCCTTTGATTTAGATGTAGTAAACCAAAAGCCGGACATGAGAAGCTGGGCAGGAAACGATCATGTTTTCTTTAAAAAGCTGTAACTTCAGTTGCAGGTTTAGAAACTGACTGCTTTTTGACTTAAAGGAGTTGCATGGGGAAATAGGAGTTTCTTTAAAAATAGTGTATGACTGCTGTCAATTCTTAATATTTTTAAAACTCATTATATAATTAGCAATCAGTAGTATTCCAAATAAGACTACTGGGAGTTAATCCCAAAGAAAAATTTCATTGCTTTTACACCAGCATTGTGTGAAAATATTTGCCATTGAGTTTTTCCATACTTCTTTGTGAGAAGTGGAGAAAGAAGGAGTCTATGTGTGGTATTTCTGCAGTATAGAACACTTATTCCTCTGACATTATTGATGGATGGCATCTCTAGATATAGTTCCAAAGCAAAATCGTACTAAGGCTGTTGAAATGCTTCCCACAATTCATAGTAGCAATGAATGATGGGTTTTCTGTCTTCTTTCTTGCCATGTGTGAAATGAGTCTCTACCTCACTGACTCCAGCTGCTCATCTGTGACCATTTCTGTTGATTTGTATGATGGAGGCTGTAAAGAGTTGTGCTGTGGCAGCATCTCCACAACTAAACTACTGTGTCAAGCAAAACCATAAGACTGCCTGTTTGGATGGGGAGCTATATTTTTCCAGCTCATTTTCAAAATCAACAGGCTGGGGATGCTGTCCTAATTGCTATTTATCTTACAGGTTTTGGAAAAATTCAGTGAGATTTAAGTTTCATTCTTTGTAGTGCCCAGTACTGGATGTTGTGGCAATAAGGAAGTATGAAAGTCATTCTTTTCTTACTGTGGTTATAAATTAAATTCTGAAGCATGTTTTATTGCACTTAAGCTACAAACTTATGATGTTACCAAACACTTCAGTCCCAGGTTAAAGATCCAGACAAAAAAAAAAAAAAAGTTTCACTTTGATCATTTCTTTCTTTCAAGCTGTTAATCATGTGTTGGTGTAGTGTGTAATAAACTGCTGACTCTAACACACAAATGTCAAGAGAAGGCTGCTGACAGACCAAAGCAGCCTAGTAAACATTATTTGCAAATAAAGCATGAATTGATTTCTTCTCTGTTAGGGAAGGAAATAGTCCTTAATGACATACTCATGAAAGGTAATTTTGGACAACAGTTAAAAGGCAGTTTTCCTGGGTGTATGGCATATGTACATCTATATTTGCCTAGCTTGTATAAGCTTACTAGTGTAAGTATGTGAAAATCCTAGTTCAGAACTGAAACAGTTCTGAG